>JAOTRH010000016.1:10331029-10349823 GCA_034768845.1 Heliamphora exappendiculata | reverse complement strand
AATTAAATTAGTATGTATAATATCATAGATACTTAGTAAAATTCTTTTACCATACAACAATATCGTATTTTTTAAAATTTTTAAAAACAACATAAATTCTAGAAAATATATTTTTTGTGTCCAAATAGCAATTAATAACAACTACAAACATTCAATTTGTAGTCAATAAAGTTAGAACATGTGTATCAATGAGTTTTGTGCCATTTTCTAGCGCTTGAAAAAAACTCACGTCTGCGACGCCTGATTCCCATTACGGGTTGACCGATACGCCCGATATCCGTTACGCGCGATCGTTACGTCGGCCGATACCGCAATTTAAAACCTTGTACCCCACTTAACGGTATTTACTATCACGAGACCTTTGCTTATGTAGCACAGATGAACTATGTTAGGGTGCTTCTTTCTTGTGTTGCTAATTTGAGTTGGCCTATCTAACAATTGGGTGTGAAAAATGCATTCCTTTATAGGTACTTCGAGGAAGAGGTGTATTTGGATGCTCCACCAAATTTTTCGACCCGTGTAACTGAAAGGAAGTTCTGTAAATTAAAGAAGGCTCTATATGGGTTAAAGTAATCTCTTAGAACCTATGCCATGCTTAAATTTAGGTACTGACAGAGTCATGCAGATCATACTATGTTTATCAAATAAGGTAATGATAAGATCACGATTTTTATTGTGTATGTTGACGACATAGTAGTGACAAGAAATGCTGTAGAGGAGGTTTTCCATCTCAAGGCACATCTAGCTAAAGAGTTTGTGATGAAAGATCTCGGACTCTTACGATATTTCTTGGGATGGAAGTTGCCAAATCAAATAAAGGCATTCTTTATTTCTCTAAAAAAGTATATTCTTGACCTCTTAGAGGAGACAGGCATGTTGAGTTACACATATTGAGGCTAATCTTTGCCTTAGTAGTGGTGATGGAGCCAAAGGAAAATTTATTTGTGGAGAGATAGATATACATATTTCATACCAGACCTAATATTGCATATATTATGGGGGTTGTTAGTCAATTCATGCACGATTCTTGTATTGTACACCTTGATGTTGTTTGTTGTCTTTTGAGATACTTTAAGTATGCTTCAGGAAAATGAATTTTGTTCTCCGATTATGGTCATTTGAGATTTGAAGTTTTCACGAATGTGAACTAGGCTAGTTCTGTTGATGATAGACTGTCTACGTCTGGCTGCAGTGGCTGATTATATGGCTATGGCTTAAGGTATTTGTAAACTTGTATAACTCCAAGTGCTAGTAGAAAACTTGGAGATGGAGGGTCATGAACCTATGAAATTGTATTGTGACAGTAAGGTTGCCATCAACAGGTTGCCATCAACATTGCTTATAACCTGGTGCAACATAACATGACATAACATATAGAGATCGATAAGCATTTTATCAAGGAAAAGTTGTACGAGTGTTTGGTTTGTATGCCCTTTGTGAAGTTCAAGGCTCAATTAGCAGATGGGTTTAGTAGTAAAGTGCATTGTTTGCAAGTTGGGCATGGGAAATATTTATGCACCAACTTGAGGGGGAGTGTTAAGCTATTAATTATTTCCTTTAAGGGAGGGAACCCCCTAAATTACTCTCTCATTCTTTTCTGCATATTATTTCTTTCTATTTTTCTTCTCTCTTCTATTTTCTTTCTTTTAGTTATTTTAACTCTATACCATGCTTTTAGTTATACATTAATACACTCAATTACTCAAAGATCCAATTAAATTTCAACGTGGGACCTTTTCTGAATATTGCCTTTGTAAAGTGAGACGTGGAAACTATAGCCTAAACTGAAAGGATAAGGAGTTGACACGGTTTTCAATCCTCTCTAACTTCATTTCTTTAGTATCTTCTTTTGTGCTGTGCAACTGTCACATGGATGTGTGAAATGGTTTCTGCTGTATAGTCGAATTCATTACCCCATTATGTAGTCATGTTTTAAATGGACTTCATGCTCATTAGATGATTTGTAAAAATTCGGCTATGCACTCAAAACTTGTTTTAAAACACATCCGTCATACGCTGGGTTCGGTCTGACCCTGGGAAGGCTGAGCTTTCCCTATTGACCTTGTTGCCACTATGAAATGTTGGCACCCAATATCTGTGCTTGATGCACGTTCTCATGCTGTCATCCATTTTTCTTAGGATTGACCACAATGATCTTTCTTGTTTCTTAATTAGGAATTGGGAATTTGTAGCTCTCCCTTTGTAGTTGCCATCTATTCAGGGAGGCGTAATATAATAATCAAAAACATTCTTTTGATCTCTGCTTGTGGCAGTGATAAGTATCATCGACATATGTGATTTGGAAGATCGTCATCCTATCAAGGAACCGCTAAAACCGGGTAGGCTCAAATTAAGAAACCATCAAACCGGAAAGAAAATACGAAGTCCAATATGCAAATAATGACTTAGCTTTTTAACTCTTCTTTATATATGTTTCATTGGGCTACTGTCTTTGTCTTGACATTAGAATCTATGGACATGCTTGCATTGTTGAAAGAACAAATTTCAACTCACCATTTTTTTTTTTTTATGAGGTTGGCATTTCTGTAATCTGTATACATAACTTTGTGACTCTGGCCATTTTTTTCTTCTGTCTAATTCTTATTTATTTAATGGTTTATTTTTTGGGTGGGCCAGTGGGAAGATGGGTTTGCAGTCAGTACCTAATTTCAATAAGCCTTTTTTTTTATTCCAGAAAATACACACACACCCACTCCCACACCTTGCACTTGACAAGGTGTGTCTCTACTATTTGGCTATGTTTCGTTTTATTTGTATCTTCCCTTGGTGTCAAGAGTAGATATTAATTGTGAAAATTATAATATTGTGCATTTGATTGTGGAATTTCCTGCTGATACTGTTAAACCTTTGGTTCCTTGCAGATAAAACTCAGGGGGTTCCTGTCGCATATCCAGCAACTATATATTAGTTACTGGGGAATATATTCCATGAAGGTGCAATCAGTGTTGCCCTATGGTTTGGCCTCCCCGCATCCACAAGATGCTACCAATGACAATCAGCAACCTGCTGAGGCTTCTGGTGTGGGAAGGAGCTGGGTCCACAGTATGTTTAGCAGGGATACATCCTCAAGAGTTCGCAAATGGACTTCCGATAGTGGAACTTTAGGTGTACATCTTTCTTAGTAGTTGATGCCCTTGCATCCCAATTTTCTATGGTTATGTAACATCATAATGTCCTCACATGCTACATGTGTTCCGAGTACAGCTACAACTGAGAATGGTACTCCCCGCAAACAAGATTTAACAGCTGCTGGACAAAAGAAAGCACAAACCAATATTCGCCTACTTAGAGGTCATACTGGTGCTGTCTCTGCTCTACATTGTGTAACAATAAGAGAGGTGTGGGATTTGGTGGGTGACCGTGAAGATGCAGGATTCTTTTTCAGTGGAAGCACTGACTGCTCAGTAAGATTTGCCGTTTGTTATTTTTTGTTTTGTGTTTTTCATTTTGCAATAATCATGCTTGGCATTTATGGTAACATGTGACCTTGTTCTGGAATCATGTCTGGAAAGGGCAAGTGGCTATTGGCCTCTGCCTGCAGACCAAAACTCTCTGTTATAAGGTTAAAAGAAAATGTATTCATCACTGAGTTGTCCTATAGATGGGCATGATACATGTTGACTACCTTGCCTTGAATTTATATGAAAGGATGGAAAGCTGTATGTTGCCTGCTAGCATAGTTGTTAAATCGGGTTACCCATCATGCATCATTTTTATATTCTGTGTGTTGCGCATCGTATTCATATCGTGAACCATTAATTGGTTAACAACTTTAAAAATAGGTAAGAAAATAAGTGCATATATAGATATGTTGATCAAAAAAAGTATGTATATAGAAATACGCACATCTTGTAAAACAAAACATTAGAATACACTGAATCAATTACATTATAAATGCTTAGAAATAAAGACAACTATACTTGAATAATTAACGCATTTAATATGACGGCTGTGTATAAAATTAAATATACCACAAGATATTGCATGTGGGTGCATCATTATACACTAACCAAGCAAGTTCCATTATTCTCACAAAATACTTTCAATTAAATTTTTCCAAAAAACACTAAAGAGAACTCAAATATTCATGCATCATATATGCCACATATTACCATAATGTAGCATATTTGCACCATAAGACTGAAAAGAAATATTAGCATAAGATCTATATTGGTGATACGGATGGATTTAACTCTAAACGTTTTGCATCATATGTTTAATTGTAAGATACTCACGGCACTGCCTGCTAGGACCATTCGATGCATAACTTTCAACATTTTGATTCATTCAGTTAGGTTACCTATGGGACTTCCTTTTTTCTCTGCATGGGGTTTATAGACTGAGCATTCTTGTATTCTATAGCTCGGGTCTAAATCATTGATGTTGATGCTCTTTTTTTCGTAATCATGCAGGTAAAGATCTGGGATCCTAGTCTTCGTGGTTCTGAACTTAGGGCGACTTTGAAAGGACATACAGGGTATTTCACTGAAATTTGAATTCTTTAATCTTTTGGTTTCTGCTATAATTTATTGAAGTTATTCTACTTCCATTCCTCAATGGATGTTTCTTTTTCTATTTTTAGTTTTCTTGCCCCATTAGTTATATTCTTTTCATTCAATTGGCAGAACTGTCCGGGCAATAAGTTCTGACCGAGGAAAGGTGGTATCAGGATCTGACGATCAGTCTGTGATTGTATGGGATAAGCAAACAACCCAGCTTCTTGAAGAGCTGAAGGGCCATAATGCACAGGTTCTCATTAATCAACACAAAATTTTACTTTGATTGGCATGAATATGCTTTTATGAAGGTGCCTTGTGAAGGGCATGGAAAAGAAAGATTACCCGATATTTGACATGGTGGGATCCATCAAAATCTTGATCCTGTGAATTAGTCACAGCAACAATCAGCACTTTTTTATGTATTAGTCCACCCAAAATATGCTAACCAAACCCAAAGGGAAAGGAGGGTGTCCTCTGATGCTCGCTATGAGCTGACTCTTTCATGTTTCATCCTAGCATTTGTATGTCTCCCATCGGAGACGTGTGAAAAATAGTCACGTGGGAGACTTGATGTGGATCCCACCATCAAATTTCAGCCCCAAATGCCTTTGCATTTCGTTACTGTGATTTAGATCTCATTTTCTTCTCATTCATGGGGAGCAATTTGACCTTTTGAAATTTGAATGACCAGGCTAATTTCACTTTCTGTTCTGAAATTTTTTATGCAACCATGTGGCTGGTTCTTGTACTTGAAATTAGGCAATAAACATACTGATTTGTGGGAAAGTTTTTAGCAAATCATGCTGCCACTCTTGTGGTCGTCTCATGCTGATCCTAGCAAATGAAAACCGGCAGTTAATGGCGATAGCACCTACATGTCGCTTATCTTACACGTTAATACGACTTGAACTGTACACGAAGTTAGAGGATTAGGGTCCACTATTTTCGACATGAAATTAAAACTGACACGACCCGATAACACGTTTAATAAATAGGTTGGGTTAGTGTTGAAGTTGAACCTATAGAACCCGAAAATGACCTATCTAACGCGTTTAATTTCCGTGTCAACCCGGAACACAACACAAATCCGAAACCCGTTAAAACACATATATAACCCGGTTATATACCTATTATGTTATGCACTATAAAAGAAAAATTATAAATTTTGTGGGAAACCTCAAAGCCGGCATCCATAATTAAAAGTGGGCTATGTTACTTAAATCAGACTATCAGAGTTTACAAAAAGTTAAAAACCCTATTCGAATCAACTTTACCCTTTACCCTAGGGTTGCATCACCGGATCAACTTGTTGAAGCCTGAAGCTCGTTGCCGTCGAAGGCCAAAGTTTGTCGTCGAAATCCAATCGCAGCTCCTTCTCCTCCTTCTCGAAATCCAATCGACGGCGAAGGCCAGTTGAAGCTAGTCGCATCGTCGACGAACTCTAGTCACCGAAGCTTGTTGTCATTGTCGTCGAAGCTCATCGTTGTTGTCGTCTACCAGAGTATGAGGCATCCTGATTTTTTTTTATATCTTATTCTGATTCATATTCTTTTATAGTTCTATAAAGAACATGCATAGTTCATCAGGCAACTAAGGATGAACACTGCCAAGGAACTTTGCCAATGCTCCTCTTTCATGGCTTAGTAACTACATGATGACTCTCCTAAACTTTTATACCATAAATTATTTTTAAGTTTGCAGTCGATGAATTATTTTTGCGTGATTTTTGATGGATGTGATAATAGTTGATGAGTGTCATAGTTCAAACTAAAGATGCTTTTCCATATATGGTAATATCAATCAAGAGTTTTGAAATACAAGTTGTTTACTATCCAATAATTTATCTTGACCATAGTTTAAGTTGTGACTATGTTGGACAATGAAAAGGAAAAGACCACTGACATATGCTTTTTAAGAGCCTATATGATTCATTCTCATATAACACATAATTAAGAATACATGTCTTCTATTAGTTATTAAAACTTGTTTGTGAATATTGAGATTAAATATTGTGATTGATATATTAATCCATTTGCTAAATCTGAGATTGAATATTGAGACTGATAAATTTATCTGTTTGTTGAAATTTGATATATTAATCTCTTTGTTGATATATTAATTTGTTTGTGTTTGTGCTCTTTGCTTAGATTAGTTTATTTATTTATTTTATTTTTTGTGATTTGCGTATAATTTAAAGTTGTCTTGTGAATTGTGATCAACTAGGCTTGCAAGGTTTTTAGAATTCTTGGCAAACTTATTATTGTTATGCCGGTGTTTTTGTAGTTGATTTGCTTTCTTTATATGTAATTTACTGTACACTCCAGTGTGGAGGGTACTAGGTTTATGCAACTTTATAGATGGTGAAAGCTGGGTTTAGCCATGAGAGTTCAATTTGGAGTATGAGAGCAACCACTTGGTGGAAATAATGTGATGGTTAGTCATGATCCCAGAGAATCTTTGGTGGGAAATCACTTCTTGTCTATTTCTCAGGAAGATAGAAATTAGAGTTTAAGTTGCTTTTGTAATATATATAAATAAGTATTGTTGTTAGACTTGAGTTTGATGTACTTTTCAATTGTTGTCATCGGTTGTGTGCTTGTATTTTATTAGTTTCTGTAGTTTTAAGGCAATGTACTTTACAGGCTTACTTGTAAGCAATTTATCATCATGTTGCCTTCTATGTGATTGCGTATAAGACACTTGGCATCAACTGGCAGCACAGAAAATCTAACGAACCAAGTGAACTACTGGTTTAATAACTTGAATAAAGAATTTAACAATACGGCTCAAAAACTTATGCGCAAGTTATTAGTAGTACCTTACTTTTTTCTTTATATATCAAACTTATTTCTACCTCCCACCGACGTAGGATGGGATAGCACAAAAGAAGTCACTTTTGTGTTGCCTTATGCTAGGTGGTTGCATGCATAAAACTCATCACTTGCTTGTTATAAGTGGCTATGGGTTATCGATTTGTTGCTGTGTGATTTTTTTGTTGGTTTTGTTTTTTTATCCTGGACCCCATCCTAGGACCCAGACAAGGTTGCTTTGGGACCATCCGGCTTAGTAAGATCTGCACACCTGGTAAAGCATAGCATTGCCAATAGGAATCAAATCCATGACCTCCTAGTTTACTGTCGGTCGCATTGACAACTTTAAACCACTAACTTATCCTATCCGGCTTATTTTGTAGTTTTCTTTATTCCATGTACTTCACTATGAAGTAACCTTCTTAGTCACTTGTATAGAGTTGTTATCACTTTTGGCAAGTTTTGAGGGATCAAAATTTTAGGTTGTGGTATTTCATTCTAGCCTTATTTTGGTACTTTTTAGGGCTTAGTTTTCAGCCATTTAGCTTATTAGAGAATTCAATCCCTCACTAATTGGGTATGGAATGGGTGACCAAATATTAGGACCATTCTACCTAATAGCTTAAGTCTTTTGGTTGGATACTAAGTTTCTACATAGTATTATAGCATGCCATTTCTATCCACTTAAAAAAAAAAAAGAAAAAGCCCACACCCCATGATGACAGGCCCAGCCGCCCATGAAAAAGGCTACACGAAGATAGACCTAAAGAAAGTGGTTACACATGGCAAATATAAAAAGTGGTTGCACATAAGGGGGGTGATAGAGAATTCAATCCCACATTGATTATGTATAAATGGGTGATAACTTTATATAAAGTTGAGACTTTGCCATCTAAAAGCTTAAGCTTTTAGGTTGGATGCAAAGTTTTTACATTACTTGTGGAATCCGAGCCTTGTTTGTTGGATTTTGCTTGATCTAAAGTGTTACATGAATTTCCTTCAACCTCCAGGTCTCCAACTGTTAATGTAACAGATTAGAAGAATGATAGAGCTCAACCTAAAGGGTTATATCCTCTTAACTATTACATTAAACCATACATTGTAATATTAACATAAATGATATTTAACACTATCCCTCAAGATGGTACATATATGTCATAGTGTACCTAGCTTGATACAAATATATTTCACTCGTGAACCATACAAAGGTTTGGTAAATAAATCTGTTAATTGATCCACTGACTTCACATGACTTGTTTAAATCACATTTTCTAATGTCTTTTCTTGGATAAAGTGACCTCAATATGTTTTTTTCTTTCATTAAATACAAAATTTAGATGAGATGTGAGCTGCAACTTGGTTATCACATAACAAACCCGTAGAATGAGAATGTTGAAATCTAAGTTCCTCTAGCATATGTTTTAACGAAATCCAACTCATAAGTAGTGTGTCATAACTCTATATTTCGACTTAGCACTAGATTGAGCAACAACAGTATGTTTTTGGCTTTTCCATGAGACTAAATTACCATCCAATCTGCATTTGTATGACCCTCGATTTGTGTTTTCCATAATTCTGATATAACGAACCATGATTCGGTTCCTTTTGAGATATCTTAGAATACGGACAATAACATTCCAATCACAATTCTGTGGAGCATCTAAAAATTGACTGACACGCTAACTACAAAGGAAATGTCTGGTTTGATAACAGTCAAATAATTTAACTTTCCAATCAATCCTCAATATTGCCTTGGATTTACTAACAACTCACTTTGATTTGCAACTAATTTTGTGTTGGAATCCATAGGTATTTCAATAGGTTTTGACCATAACATTCCTGTTTCACTTAATATATTAAAAACATATTTTCTTTGAGACAAAGAGATGCCCTACCGTGATCTAGCAACTTCAATACCCAAAAAGTATTTCAACCTTCCCATATCTCTAGTTTGAATTTGGCTTGTAGAAATTATTTCGATTCCTCAATTCCATTATAGTCATCACTTGTGATCACAATGTTGCCCACATACATAATTAGCAGAATCGTGCTCGCTCCTATATTTCTATGGAAAACATAATGATCTACTACACCACATCTTTAAAAACCAAAAGTAGTCACAATATTGGTAAACCTACTAAACCAACTCAAGATGATTGTTTGAGCCCATATAATGATTTCTTCACGTGACAAACCAAGCGTAACTCTCCTTAAGCAACAAATCCTGGAGGTTGCGCCATATAGATCTCCTCCTGAAGATCACCATGTAACAATGCATTTTTCACACCTGGCTGATGTAAAGACCATGCAAATGTATCATTGCCACTGGCAAGAATTTTTCGAAGTAAACAGTGTCGTACACCTGTGTATATCCCTTTGTTACAATGCAAGCCTTTAGCCTGTCAAAAGTACCATCAGAATGAACTTTAACAACATACACCCAACGACAGCCTACAACTAATTTGCCCGAAGGAAGAGACGCTAAACCTCACGTATCATTCTGTTTTAATGCAAATACTTGTTCTTCCATTGCATTCTTTCAATCAGAATGGGATAGAGCATTTGTATACGACTTAGGAAGAGGACTAGCCAACAATGCAGCAACAATCAAGTGATAGGAAGGAGATAAACGACTATAAGAAACAAAATTAGAAATAGAATGTGAAGTACATGATCGCTTATACTTTCGAATGGAAATTAGAAAATTAACCACAAATGATGGAGAACGAGGTGGAGGGTGATCTGGTGGCAAGGAGACTATTGATGAAGTAGTAGAGACAGGTGAAGCAGTCTCGATATGCGTGCGATAAGTGTAGACCTGTAGGTCACAACGACTTAAATGTTCAATAGCAGTTTTGCATGATAGGGGTGGATTAAAGAAAATAGGACTAAAGTCACATCACGGCAGACCAAAAATTTGTGAAGAGCAAAGATATAGCATCGATAACCTTTCCGAGTATGAGAGTAGCCTACCACGAAAATACATTTAAGAACTCAAGGATTAAACTTCTCAGTACCTAGAGCAAGTTGATGGACAAAACAAATACAGCCAAAGATGCAAGGGGATAAAACAAACAGAAGATCATGTGAAAAAAGAATAGAGTGAGTTGTTTGTCCGTTAAGAACTGGTGAGGGCATATGATTATTTAAGCAACAAGCGGTGATGACAGCATCACTCCAAAAAGATTTGGGGACACTCATTTGAATTAAGAGGGTTCAGGTAATTTCGATCAAATGCCAATTTTTGCGCTCGATTACTCCATTTTGTTGTGTGAGTATGAGAGAAAGATGATTGATGAAGGATGCCATATTTGGTCATAAAATTACTAAAGGAATGAGAGAAATATGCTCTACCATTATCAATGCGCAAGACGCGAACAGTAGTATTAAATTGAGTTTCAATTTTAGCACAAAAGATAGAAAACAATTCTGAATGATCTTTCATTAAGTAAAGTCAAGTAACTATGGAACAATCATCCACAAAAGTAACAAAATACCAAAATCCAAACTTGGAAGTGACACGACAAAGACCCAAAACATCTGAATGAATTAGCATGAAAGTACTCAACTCTCGTTTATTAACCCGGGAAGCAAAAGAAGCACGATAATGCTTTCCCAATTGACATGACTTACAAGTCATAATCTAAAATTGAATTGGAACTTAAACTAAAGGCTTTAAGTTGTCCTATGATAGGTGACCAAGAAGACAATGAATCTGAAGCGGACAAGAAATAGCAGGACATACACGAGGAGAAACTTCGGATGACATCGTATTGTCCAAATAATTGAAACCACTTGACTCAGTCGTTTGCCAATCATCTTCCT
This sequence comes from Heliamphora exappendiculata, assembly GCA_034768845.1. Classification (NCBI taxonomy): domain Eukaryota; kingdom Viridiplantae; phylum Streptophyta; class Magnoliopsida; order Ericales; family Sarraceniaceae; genus Heliamphora; species Heliamphora exappendiculata. Next base: position 10,338,668 of record JAOTRH010000016.1, on the reverse strand, counting down.
CGTCACTAGATCTTGAATGAGAACAGAATCAAGAAAGAAAGAAATAGAACAATTAAGATTTTTAGTAAATTGACTCACAACCATCAAATTAAATGGAAAACAAGGGATATATAAGACAGAAGATAAAGAAAGGGAAGGCGTAGGTTGAATTGTTCCTATGCCTTCAACAAAACTAGTATAACCATTCACTAAAGTAACACGAGATAAAGATGATAAAGACTTGAGAAAAAAATTGAAATATACCTTATATATGATTAGTGGCGCCTAAATTGATGACCCATGGTCGAGAAGTATAAGAAAATGAAAGACAAGCAATAGGAGTATCTTTCTGGGCTAGAGGTGCAACTGGAAAAGATGCTTACAAAGTCGCCTAATACTAATGGAACTTGGAATACTCTTCCTCGGAAATAGTGATATTATTTTCCTCAACAAAAGTAGAGAAAAAAAAGGTGAGCACTGTCGAATGTCACAGCATTAGCAAACCGAGAAGGTTTGCTAAGAAGATCTCAACATGTTTCTCATGCATAATTTGAGTAAGCCACAATTAGAACACTAACGAGGTGGGCCTTTACCTCAACCACTACAACCACCACGAGAGTTACCAATGCGGCCACCTCAAGAACCACCACTTCCTTTACCATGACCGTAGCCACTGGATTGATCACCTCAGTGTTGTGTAACTAGAGTTGAACAATTAGAATTATTCTGAGAAGAACCACTGAAACCCTGAGAACTATCCCGAGAAGTGGCGCATAAGATTCCAGAATATAATTCAGCAAGAGAAAGGAGCTCAGCTCATGCTGAAATCTAAGAGCAAACAAACTCAAATTCAGGTTGCAACCCTGCCAAAAATCCCATCACAACTGTATGTTCTAGTTATTGTTGCATTTTGCAAACATCATTTGTGATGGAAAGAACCACATTTAACTCTTCATAAAATTTCTTAAGTACTGCAAAATATTCTGTAAAAAACTTATCATCTTATTGCAATTGAAAGTAATCAACCGAAATATCATATATACGAGTAAGATTATTGAAATATAACATTTAAATGTACTTCCAAATCTTCTTGCAAGTGTCTAGATGGGTACACATATCGACAATATATGACTCCATTGCCATAATTGTCTAACAATCCAAGCATCCTCTTGCTCCCATTCTGGCTTTTTCTTGTTATCGGATGGACCAAACATCATCAAGTGGTTTTGTTTACCTTGACCAGTTAAGCCAACTTTTACGGTTTTGGACCAATATAAATAATTACCCCATTCAAATGTGGAATTGTGAACGGGGGAATATATAATTTTAAATCCATAAATTCACCAATCAAATGCGGAACAAATTTATTTCTCAAAATAGCAAAAGATCACAACCCACAAAGAGAAACCTTAAACATGAGACTAGTAGTTGTTCGTATCATTGTCACAGAGGAACTTGAATCGTAAAACTAAGAGTTGTTCATAGTATATCTATTCATAGCAGGTTTGTGGACGATGGCACTGACTGTTGTTGGCGATGGCGACAGCAACGACTGTTATTAGCGACAACGAAGGCGACGGCAGCGACTATGGTGGACGACGACGGCAACTATGGTCAGGGATGATGGGTCGCGACTAGGGTTGATGGTTGGTTAGCAATGATGGTTTGTGATGTCTAGTTAGCGACTGTTGATGACGACGTCGACAGCTGTTGTCAGCGATAATGGTGATGACTGTGATGAATGAAGTCGGTGATTGTGGTGGGCGATGGTGGTTCGCGTTGCTAGGGTTAGGTTTTTTTTCTTTTAACTTGTCAGGGACTTTGCTCCGATACCATGTTAATGTAACAGATTAGAAGAATGAGAGAGTTTAACCTAAAGAGTTAACTCCTTTAACTATTTATATTAAACCATATATTGTAATATTGACATAAATGACTCTGAACACCAACTACGTGATGATCCCTCCTGGAGGGCTCGTCTAATGGGTCCAACAGAGAGTGCTGTCTTATTTTTAAGATTGTTTGACAAACATTTGGAAGTGATAAAGTAGTTTTGAAAACAATGAAATTTTCTTTTATATTTTGTAAAAGATGGTCCCTGATGAATACTACCCAGAGTTTTGAAATAAAGAAATTGACAGTGTTTTGGAAGCTTGTTTGATGTGAATTAGCAAATAAGCTTGTTACATGCTTTTGATCATGCGATATCATTGACTATTCGCATTTTAGATCAGTTTTGGTTGAATCATCAAATAAAGTGAAGTATCCTTCATTGCTTATATTCATGAAGATGAATAATGATTTCTACGAAGTTTTGAATTCAAGAAAATTGACAGTGTCTTGGATATATGATATGGTACAAGTTACATTACAAAGGATTTCCCTTGGCGCAGTTGTAATGTTGATCCATTATGACCTGGGCATCATGAGTTTGAACTACAGAAACGATCTCTTTGCATGTAGGGGTAAGGCTGCATACATTCTAGCCTTCTCAAATCCCACAGTGCGGGAGCCTTCTGCACTGAGCTGCCCCTTTTTACAAGTTCATTGCTTTTAAAATATTGGAACTAGAGAACCTAATATATTCTGCATGCTCAATAATCAAATTTGTTTTTGTAGGAATTTATATGTGAAGAAGCTCAAGACAAGATAAAGAAAGATTACTCTAATTTTTGTGAAGTTCTCTACAAATTATTTTTCCCCCAACTCATTGTCATGCCATTCTGTAAATATTCTAACAATTCAACATAGCTTTCAGTGGTTTGTGATAAGAGTTGTGTTTCAACCATGTACCATGCCACTCAAAGTGTATGTTTTAAATTTTTGGCTATATGAGGGAAAGAGTATTAACAGGAAGCTCTTTTTTTTCCTCATTATGTTTATGTGGTGATTTAGTGGGGTTGCTTTGGAGTCTTCTACATCAAGTTTTGGTTTTTGATTACTCCTATTTCATATTAATGCTAGAATTATGTTGCATGGAATCGAGCACATGGAAAAATACTTATATTTCTTTATGTTCTTCTGTTACACTTTTGCATTTATGGCTGATGAGTGACGTTTTGCATTTGGTTCCTTCTCACTTTGAAGTAATCCAAGCATAATTTATGTCTCCTTTGTCTTCTCTTTCCACTCTGATTATTTAGTTCCCCACATAAGGGGATTGTTATGTCCGACAGGATAACTTATTCTCTCCCCCTTTTACACAACCAAACACCAAATAAAGGGTAAAGGGATATACAGTTCAGTCCTGCCCATTTTATCCCTGGAACAAATGCAGCCTTTATGCTTCTACTAGTTTAAGGAACAAAAGTTTGGCGATACCTAGCGAAATCAAATGACGCACTGGGGATAATTCCTGCCATTTATGCTTGTAGGTCAGCTGTGTGCGCATGCTGTCAGGGGAACGTGTCCTTACTGCTGCTCATGATGGAACTGTAAAAATGTGGGATGTGAGAAGTGACACTTGTGTTGCAACTGTTGGTCGTTGCTCAAGTGCTGTTCTTTGCATAGAATATGATGACTCCACAAGAATACTAGCTGCGGCTGGTAGAGACGCGTATGTGAATTTTAATTTCTACTTTCGTTGTGGTGTTGATGCTTATGAATTGAAACTTGTTGTTGTGGTGGCTACTGTAAATTTTGAACTTAATATTCGAAAGTTTTACCTTGGGAATTGAAGGGTTGCAAACATTTGGGATATCCGTGCTGGCAAGCAGATGCACAAACTTTTAGGCCACACAAAATGGATCCGGTGAGCTAAATGAGCATGAAAATGCCTTTTGTTCCTTGTTGTTTAGTGATTATGGACAGAGAAATTATGAGTTTTTACGTTAATATGCAGGTCAATTAGAATGGTTGGAGACACTTTAATTACTGGATCTGATGATTGGACAGCACGAATGTGGTCTGTTTCTCGAGGAACATGTGATGCTGTTCTGGCTTGCCATGCTGCTCCAATACTGTGTGTTGAGTACTCGATGTCTGACAAAGGAATAATAACAGGTTCTTCTAATGTTTTGCTTCTTTTGTGTCTAATATTGTTTACTCTTGCAGATTGGAAATTTCATTTTCAGATGTAGGTTCTTTACTGGTGCCATCCCATGATACAGGATAGTTGTTTTCTACCATCTTTTTCAGGTTCAACTGATGGGTTGCTCCGGTTTTGGGAAAATGAGGAGGGTAAGAGCCATTAAGATCTTTTAACTATTTTATGTAGAATATCTGTACCTTTCAAGAGCCGATTTGTTGGATCTTATTTAGATTGTTTTCAATTCTGTATTAGATGCCTCAAAAACCTTTTGGACATATTCAGTTTATCCTCAAACCATATTTAATCGAGACTAATGCCTAGTGATGCATGGAACTGCCCTTAAACTCCATGTGACAGGTCAGCCAAGGGAGAATCAAAGCTGAAATGTTTGGTTGTCTGAGCAATTGTCTAGGACGAGTAAATTACCTTTATGGGTTGTGCAAGAATTTATTTAACACTGGATTCAGTATAAAATTACTGTTTTAATGGTTTTATGATGCGTTGATGCCAAGAGTCACATTACAGTTTTAGGCATAACTTTCAGTTCAATATCAATATCAATATCGAAGCCCATTTTCTAGAAAGATGTCCAGTTGCAATTTCATGGGGAGTTGCCAATGTCCTGTGGCCCTACTCTACCATTTCAGCTCTCAATAGAATTCCTTCTCATTTTGCATGGCATATTGCATCTAAGAAAGCAACAAATTGCATTAGTTTCTTTATGGGAAGAGGAGGACAATTGAACCATAAGATGGAGTATTCAACAAGTCTGTGAATTGTTTAGGTGTACGGCCATTTATATGTTCACCAGCTGCAGGCATGATAAGAGAAAATCCTTCTTGAAAGAAGATATGTATGAACTTGTGCATGTGAACTGCTAAAATATAAACTGGAACAGTTGCACATGATTTTTGGAGCGAGTAGGGAACTATATATTTGGGTTATCTGACAAAGAAAATAATAGAACTACATTTTCGTAAGTCCTGCTTGCTTCGTATTTTATTATTCATTGATCTCTAGGAGTCATACTATGATTCCCCATCCCACATCGATGGGAGATAGAAATTACGTCCAGTATACAATGAAACTTATGAGCTACTATTAATAACTTAGCTTAAGCATTTTGAGCCGCATTATTAGGCTCTTTTTTTAAATTATTGGGCCAGTGGTTCATTTGGATCGTTACAAATGGTATTAGGGCCAACTCTGGTTCACATGTAGGGTTTCGTGGCGGTGTGGATAGAAGAGTAAAGGTTTCGAAGAGGGGTAGAGACCCCGAGATTATATACCTTGTGGCACGTTAATGGCAGGGGTGTAATTTTAGCCCGGCCCGATTGTGACTTGGGCAGACCAAGCAAGGCTCGGGTTCTGTGGGCTTGCGCCAAGTCTTCGGGCCGGGCTTTTTCGTAAAGAGGTCGGCCCAGGCCCAAGAGCTATTGGGCTCAAGCCTCGGGGCCCGGGCCTTAAGCGGGCTTTCAATTTTTTTGTTTTTTTTTTTTGTTTAATTTGTTATATATGTTTATAATTGGGGCTTTCAGCCAAAGGTCCAAAAAAATAAGTTTTAACACGCAAGATCCATCAACAAATATTTTAACGTGCAAGGTCCAATTGTGCGATTTCTCCCAAAAATACTCTCCAAACAGATAAATTTATCTGTTTGATATTCATCTGTTTGCTGTTTAATATACAAACAGATAAATTTATCTATTAAACATATGAACACAGATATGAACACAGATAATGCAAACAGATAAATTTATCTGCGTTCTTTATATATGTTTTGAAAAAGTACAAATAAATTTATGTGTGTTCTTTATACATGCTTTCAATAAAATAAATAAATTTATCTATATTCTTTACATGTGCTTTCAATAAAAGACAGATAAATTTATCTGTATTCTTCGTACATATTTTGAAAAGGTACAGATAAATTTATCTGTTCTAGAGTATTTTTGTCCCAAAAGGACCTTGCGCGTTAAAAGTTTTATGCGGATGGACTTTTCTCATTAAAAAATCTTATACTAGATGAAAAATAGTAAACGTCTTATAAATTGGACTGTTTACTAATTTTTCGTTTATAATTTTATTGCTTTTATAATTATTTAGTTTATAAATTTATAAATATTATGTTAGTTTACTACTTTATTACTAGTAGTTAATATATTAACATTAGTTTATAAGTTATAAATTTATAGTGTATTATTAGTTATTACTTATTAGGTTATTATTTATGTTGAAAAATTAGGAAGATATTCAAGATTGTATAACTGATTGTATGGCAGTAATTAGGCAAGATTGTATGACTGATTGTATGGCTATAAATAGGAAGATATTCAAGATTGTATGGCTGTAAATTAAGCAGTAATTAGTCAATGATTATAAATTAGGAATGTATCTTTATTAGGTAAACTAATTAGTGATTATTATAATTTCTATAAGTAAGGATTACTGTAAGTCAGAATTTTTATTCAATGAATGAGAAAATTATTCCCAAACTATTCTCTCTGTTTACATGGTATCAAAGTTAGCAATTACTTGTTGATTTCTTCTTCCTGTTCCTCCCACCTTTGTTTTTCCTCTTCTACTTCCTGTTTGCTGTCTTGGCTATAGCACCATGTTTGAGGATTCAAGTGAGTCCACTGTTGTCCCACTATCTTTCTCTTCTACAAACCCGTCAAAAGGTAAAGGAACCAACTTCGAGTCCCGCTCTGTTCAAATTACCACCATCCGCTTGAATGGTGATAGTTTTTTGCGGTGGTCTCATTCGGTTCGCATGTAAATTCGGAGGCGTGGGAAAATGGGCTATTTGACTGGTGAAAAAAAAGCCCCTGCAAAAACTGATTCGGCCTATGCAACTTGGGATGCTGGAAATTCCATAGTCATGACATGGCTTGTAAATTCCATGGAAAATAATATTAGCTCTAACTATATGTGCTATCTAACGGCACAAGAGCTTTGGGAGGATGCGAACCAAATGTATTCGGATTTGGGCAATCAATCTCAAATATTTGAGTTGATTCTCAAACTTGGTGAAATGTGTCAAGGAGAGGATAGTGTCACCAAGTATTTCAACTTTCTGAAACGTGTATAGCAAGATCTCGATCTATTCAATACCTGTGAATGGAAATCTGTGAAGGATATCAGTCATCATAAGAAAATTGTGGAGGACAATCGGATCTTTAAATTTTTTGTTGGCCTCAACATTGAATTTGATGAAGGGGGAGAATTATTGGAAAATAGCCCCTTCCTTCAATTGGTGACGTCTTCTCGGAGGTAAGGAGAGAGGAGAGTTGAAGGAATGTGATGCTAGGCAAGAAAGGACCTGGTGTTGCTGTTGAAAACTCTGGTTTAGTGGCTGCCGATGCGAATTCCAGTAAAGCTATGACTTACCAGCGCCAGAATGATGACAAACCAAGGGTTTGGTGTGATTATTGCAACAAACCACGCCACACCTGGGAGACTTGTTGGAAAATTCATGGCAAACTAGCAAATTGGAAGAGCAGCAAACCTGGTGACAGATCTGGCCGAGCTTTCCCCACTGCCAATGAAGCCAAGGTTAGCCCCTTTTCTAAAGAGCAGATGGAGCATCTTCTTACACTGCTGAAGTCCAATTCATCACCTGGTATTCCT
>JAOTRH010000016.1:10310410-10330929 GCA_034768845.1 Heliamphora exappendiculata | reverse complement strand
TTTGTGACATTTATAGACGACCATACTCGTCTTTGCTGGATCTATCTAATGCGTGAGAAGTCTGAAGTTGCAAAATTATTCAAAGATTTCTACAATATGATTGAAAATCAATTCCAAACAAAAATTAGTTTACTTCGATCTGACAATGGAACATAGTATTTTAATAAAGTTTTGAAAATATTTTTACAAGAAAAAAGTATTTCTCATCAATCTTCATGTCGTGATACCTCTCAACAAAATAGAATAGCCGAAAGAAAAAATAAACATTTGCTTGAAGTAGCCCTGCTATGATATTTTATATGAATATTCCAAAATATCTATGGGGAGATGCTGTTTTGACTGCATCTTATTTGATCAATCGGATACCTACACATGTTCTTCAGTATATCACTCCATTAGATTGCTTAAAAAAGGAATTTTCAGAATCTCACATTCATTCAGAATTACCGTTAAAATTTTTTGGTTGCACAGTTTTTGTTCACATATCATCTAAATCTCGATCCAAATTAGATCCGAGAGCTGAAAAATGTGTCTTTTTAGGATATGCTCCTAACCACAAAGGGTATAAATGCTTTAACCCTCAAACTAAAAAATTCCATATTACTATGGATGTTTCTTTTTTAGAAAATACTCCCTTCTTTACCAAAAATTTTCTTCAGGGGGAGAACATAGATGAAGAATATAATTTTTGGGAAAAATCTGTACCTTTACCCAATACAATTGTTGACTTTCCTTCTCAAGACACCGAAATTCAAGTTGATGGTATTGGCATAATCGATTTTTTACCAACAGAGAAAGAAATACTACAAAATGATACATTTAATCCAAATTCTGAGCTTCTAGTTTATACTGGAAAGAGAATCTCTCAAAGAAATAAAGATCTGTCTATCATTCCAGTACAAAATCAATCAGAATCCCTGAACAACGGAACCTGTAATATCTCAGGTAACTCTTCTCCCACTCCTGTTTTATCTGATTCTATTCCTATTTTACCTTCTGCTCCTATTTTGAATTTAGATCCTATAGAATCTCCAAAACATAAAATCTCAGATCTTGACATTCCAATTGCCATAAGAAAAGGAACCCGGACATGCACTAAATATCCTATTTCCAAATATATTTCTTACCAAAGACTTTCCAATAATCATAGAGCATTTATTTCAAATATTTCTCAAGTTATTGTTGTGCCAAGAAATATCCAGGAAGCACTAGATGATCTGAATTGGAAATTAGCAGTTCTTGAGGAGATGAATGCTTTTAGGAAAAATGGCACATGGGAGATAGTTGACTTGCCTAGAGACAAGAAAACTGTAGGGTGCAAATGTGTTTTTACAATGAAATACAGGGTTGATGGCAGTATAGAGAGGTATAAGGCGAGACTTGGTGTAAAAGGTTTTACACAAACTTATGGAATCGACTATCAAGAGACGTTTGCCCCCGTAGCCAAAATAAACTCAATTCGAGTATTATTATCTCTTGCTGTGAACTCCAATTGGCCTTTACACCCATTAGATGTAAAAAATGCGTTCCTTAACGGAGACTTAGAAGAAGAAGTTTTTATGAGCCTTCCACCAGGGTTTGAAGAAAGACTTAGTGTCGATAAAGTCTGCAGATTAAGAAAGTTATTATACAGTCTCAAACAGTCACCGAGAACCTGGTTTGAACATTTTGGCAAAGCAATAAGACGTCACAGATTCTGTCAAAATAAAGTAGATCATACTATATTTTATAAACACTTAAGGAAGGTAAAATTGCTATTTTGATTGTTTTTGTGGATGATATTATCTTGACAGGAGATGATAGTACTGAACTAAAAAGACTAAAAGAAAGGCTTGCTGATGAATTCGAGATCAAAGAGTTGGGTGCGTTGAAGTATTTTCTCATAATGGAGTTTGCTAGATCTAAGGAAGGTATATTTGTTAATCAACGCAAGTATGTACTAGACTTGCTTGGAGAAACGGGTATGCTTGGCTGTAAAACAGCTGAAACACTAATGGAACTCAACACAAAATTACAATATGCTAAGACCGAAAGTGTACTGAACAAGGAACGATATCAACAACTTGTTGGAAGGTTGATTTATCTATCTCATACACGACCGAATATAGCATTTTTTGTGAGTATGGTTAGTCAATTCATGCATTCGCCTGGACCAGATCATTTTGAAGCAGTTTACAGAATTCTGAGATATTTAAAGGAGACTCCTGGAAAAGGTGTACTTTTTAAAAAACGTGGACATCTACAAATTAAAGCCTACATCGATGCAGACTGGACTGGAAGTATAGTAGATAGGAGATCAACATTCGGATACTACACTTTTGTTGGAGGAAACCTTGTTACTTGGTAAAGAAAAAAACAAAATGTGGTTGCTAGAAGCAGTGCAGAAACTGAATTTAAAGCAGTGGCTCATGGTATTTGTGAAGTTATGTGGATTAAAAGAATGTTAGAAGAGTTGAAGGCTTCAGATTCGCTGCCCATGAAGTTATACTGCGATTACAAGGCAGCAATTTCAATTGCCCACAATCCGGTTCTTCATGGCAGAACAAAGTATGTAGAAGTGGATAAATACTTTAAAACTTGACAGTGGACTGATTTGTATGCCATATATCCCAACTAGCGAACAGATTGCTAATGTATTTACTAAGGGGCTGCACAAGAAGCAATTTGATGTTTTGATGGGCAAGCTGACTATGGAAGATATCTTCAAGCCAGCTTGAGGGGAGTGTTGGAGAATTAGGAAGATATTCAAGATTGTATGGCTGACTGTATGGTAGTAACTAGACAATTGTATGGCTGATTGTATAGCTGTAAATTAGAAAGATATTCAAGATTATATGGCTGATTATATGGATGTAAATTTGGCAGTAATTAGTCAATTATTATAAATTAGGAATGTATTTTTATTAGGTAAACTAATTAGTGATTCTTGTAATTTCTATATAAGTAAAGATTAGTGTAAGTCAGAATTTTTATTCAATGAAGGAGAAAATTATTCCCAAACTATTTTCTCTATTTACAATTTACTTATTATTATGATATTATATTTTATTAGTTTATAAGTTTATATTTTATTAATTTATAAGTTCATACTTCATAGTTTATATTAGTTTATAAGTGTATAAGTTTATAATGTATTATTAATTCATTAGTTTATTTAAGTTTATTAGTTTTTATAGTTTATAGTTTATAGTTTATAGTTTATTATTAGTTATTAAATTATTAACTTATTGGTTTATTATATAATTTTATACTTTATTTGTTTTTTATATTATTATAAGAGGATCCAAATTCTTAATATCAAAAACTCTACTAAGATCTTGTTTTACCTGAGTAATGCATAATGTATTATCTCCAGTGAGAATAATGTCATCAACATATACTAACAAAATAATACGACGACCATCAGGGCGTTTACGAACAAAACATGTGTGGTCAGAGTGACATTGGGTAAACTCTATAGGCAAGATAACATTACTGAACCGACTAAACTACTCTCTAGGTGACTGTTTTAGTCCATAAAGAGATTTACGGAGACAACATACTTTTCCAAAATACTCCCTCTCATCCCGAAAACTCGGCGGAGGATCTATATAAATGGTTTCAAGTAAGTTTCCGTGAAGGAAAGCATTCTTCACATCCAATTGATGAAGAGGCCAACAATGAGAAGCAGCCAAGGAGACAAGGAGACGAACAGAAGTCAGCTTGGCAACAGGAGCAAAAGTAGCACCAAAGTCTTTACCGAGAACCTGGGTAAAGCCTTTAGCCACGAGACGGGCCTTATAGCGATCAACAGAACCATCAATTAAATACTTCACGCTAAAGACCCACTTATACTCCACAGTCGTCTCACCAGCGGGTAAAGGTACAAGGTCCCAAGTACAATTAGCCTTTAAAGCATCCATTTCGGTTTTCATGGCAGAGACCCACTAGGGATTCTGGAGAGCTTCAAATACCGACCAAGGGATTGGCACAGAAGCGATCTTGCCAAGGAATGAATAGTAAGAATCTAAAATACCATCATAAGAAATATATTGGGAAAGAAGATGGTTAGTACTGCTAAGCCAACAATAACAGAAAGAGAGTTTACGAGTATGAGGAGGATAACGAAGAGAAGGAGAGGGAATACCTGAACCCGTGTCCAAAGAGATCTCTGGTAAAGGAGGCTGAGAGCGAGGGTGGCGAGAGTATGTCTGCAAGGGGATAGGGGGCTCGTGACCAGAAGGAGATAAAGGTTCCTGCACCAAATGAGGGTAAAAAATGGGGGCCAGACGAGCACTCAGAAGGTCCATTGTGGGAGTGGAAAGGGCAGAGTCATGTAAGGCAGACATAGGGCGGTAAAAAGGAATATCCTCATAGAATGTGACATTAAGAGAATAAAACACATGGCGAGACACAGGATCGTAGCAACGATAACCTTTGGACATAGCAGAATAACTCAAGAAAATACATCTAGTAGACTTATTATCTAAAGTTGGGTTGCGAACCTGAACAAAACAAGCACAGCTAAACACCCTAGGGAGAAGAGGAAACAAAGTACGATCGGGCTGAAAAACCTAGAGAGGAGCCAAACCACGCAAAGTTTTACTAGGAGTGCGATTAATGAGATAAACTGCAGTAAGGACAGCCATGTGCCAATAAGACTTAGGGACACATGCATGCCACAGAGGAGACAACGAATGACAGACATAATATAACGATTCTTACGTTCGGCGACACCGTTATGCTCGGGAGTACAGGTAAGCTGTTAGAGAATACCCTGCTGACTAAGGTGGGAACGAAAGGCATCAGAAGGTACTCACCACCATTATCAGAACGTATTTGGCGAACAACAGTGTTAAACTGGGTTTTGACCATTTGAAGAAATTGAACAAAAATGGAAAACACATTGATTTTGTGCTTTAATAAATACACCCATGTGCAACGAGAATGATCATCAATAAAAGTCACATAATAACGATGTTCAGACAAAGCAGTAACCGGGGAAGGTCCCCAGACATCCGAATGAACAAGGTTAAAAATACCAGACATTCGATGCATGCGAGGAATATAAGTAGTACGAGTATGTTTAGAAAGTTTACACACTTCACAGTGAAATTCATGGTCTTTACATGCTTTCTCAAAAGATGGAAATAATAAACACAACTATTGAAAGTTTGCATGTCCTAAACGGGCATGCCAAAGATGTAAAGTTTGACGTGAAAAAACAAAAGATGAGGACTTCGGTAAGACAGAAGCCTGAAGATTGGAAAGAGGTGGCTCCCCAAAGTAATACAGCCCGTGACGCTCATATCTCTTGCCAAAAATCTTTTTCGAATGCAGGTCCTGGAGCAAACAATGTGTGGGTAAGAAAATAACAGTACAATGCAAATTTTGAGCAAGATGAGTAACATAGAAAAGATTAAAGGCAAAATTAGAAACATGAAGAATAGAATCAAGGATAATGGCAAGGGATAAAGACACAACACCCTTATGACAAATAAGAGAGGTAGAGCTATCTTCCAGACAGACAATATGATTCGCAGAAGCGACAGGGGCAGAGAATAAAGACAACTCATCAGTCATATGATCATTAGCCCCATAATCCATAACCCAAGTAGGTTTGTCATATCGAACGTGGAAAGCCACGGGAATACCTGAGGCCAAAGTAGCAGTGGGAGTAGATGAGGTGCCCTGAGCCCGAGCAATGAGAGAGCCAAGCTGTTCTTGAAGGTGACCAATCTGAGTCTGGAGTCCGTGAAAATCAGGTAGTACAAGAAGGTCAAGACTGACAACAGTTTCGGCAATGGCAGCAGTGTGAGAGGACTTAGGACCAGAGGGCTTGCTAAAACTACTATGTGGCTTTAATTCGGGATGAAGTTTGAAACAACGAGCCTTGGTGTGTCCCACTCCGCCACAATAATAGCAAACAACTTTGCCAGGTGTGCCACGAGATCCATAGATAGCAGCAAGAGCCATCTAATCAAGAATAACAGGAGGTGCAGAAGTGGGGGGAGGAGTGTATTGGAATAACTGACGTCGATGTTCTTCACCATCAATAGTAGGAAAGTCCTCATATAAAGAAGGCATGGGTGAGGTGTTAAGAATCTGAATGCGGAGTGACTCAAATTCTGGTTTCAAACCCATCAAGAATTGATATGTATGTTGACGAGCAAGCTGTGTAATGATGAGGGAAGCTGCCTCAGTCGGAAAATCACTTAATGGCTCATATTGTGCCAATTCTTCCCATCGAGACTGTAAGTACCCAAAAAATTTAGCCACAGAGAACCCTAAAGACTCTTGAGAGGTATGAGAAATATCCTAATATAACTCAAAAATACGGGCATCATTGCTGGGATGTGCATACATTTGTGTCAAAGCTAACCACAAACGAGGAACAGTATCATGATATAGAAACATATTGTAGACATGTTCTTCCATAGAATTGAAATTTCAAACTAAGATAGTGCAGTTATCAATATCCCACTGAATACGCCGAGGGTCACTCTTCGGGGGTGGTTTCTCAATCTCCAAAAGCCAATTAGACTTTTCTTTGTCCCCGAGAAAGAGTTAAAGAGATCGGCTCTAAGCAGCAAAGTTTTTTCCATTCAACAATACATTAGTAATACGATAAGCAAATGTATGTTGAGAAAGAGAAAAGTCCGAAGAGAGTGTCCTAGATACAGTCTTGTTTCTGGATTCAGTCATATCACGGGGTAAGACGGTGAGAACCAATCACAAAGAAGCGTCGGAGAAGCGGAAAAACCAAGGGCAATGCTACCAAAACAATACGGTAGCCACAAACAGGTATGAAGCAGCCAAACTCAAAATAAAAATGCTACCAGAATAAAGTGATAGCCTCAAATAGGTACAAAACTAACAAAGGAGAGCTGTAACACATGAATAATCAACTCATAAGGAACCAGAAACAGTGAAGATGAAACTATGAGCACAATGGAGAAAGCTGAACTATGAACATAGCAGAACAGAACCACCAACCACGAACACAGCAGATGGTCAGGGAAATCAGCGGCATGAAGCAAACAGACCCACAAAATTGGGGTGGGAGAACCCAGCGGTTCAGACGGCGGTCAGTAAAACCATCGGCAGCCAGGGAAACCTTGGTAGCGAGACAAGAGGCGACTGGAGAAGTCGATGACGGTGGTGAGCGATGGCTCTGGTGGGGCCGGCAATGTGAAACCACGGCTGAGAAGTCAACTGGCGACTAGATACATCGATTGGAGAAGTCGACTGGGACAAGTGGTGAAGATGATGGCAGTGGCGAGTTAGGGTTCCGAGCATGAGGTCGTGAACGGTGGAGATGTGAGGCTGATGACACGATGGCGGCGACGGGTTAGGGTTCTGTTTGAAACAGTTAGGGTTTGGCTTTGTTAGGGTTGTCGCCGAGGAAGAAGGCTAAAACAGTTTTTTTTTTTTTTTAAAAGAGGAAAAAAATTTGGCTCTGATACCAAAAAGAATAAAGAATAATGTAATTTGTAGCTTACCTACAATGAGGAAGAGCCATCTATTTATAATGATGGAGTAGATTTACAAAAAGAAAAAGAATCAACAAAATAGAAAAGAAATAAAACTAAGAAGAAAACCACAATAAAGATATGAAATCCTAATATCCTAAAATATACCATTTCCAATATGATATTTACCAGCAGGCAATGGAACTAAATCCCAAGTACAATTCTTTTGAAGAGCAACTAATTCATCGGACATTGCATTAATTCAGTTAGGATTAATACATGAATTTTTATAGGACTGAGGATCAAAATATGAATTAATAGAAATCATGAAAACACGATAAGAAGGGGAGAAAAAAAGGTGTTAGAAAATCCAAGCCTTACTGGCAAAGTATGAGTACGCAATGGGTAGCATCGTTAAGAGGGATCAGGATCCATAGAGGTAGAAGGGGCATGGCCCTGGTAGTCAAAGATAGAGGAGCAATCTGCCTATGAGGAGTTTGCTTTTACTTAGAACGGGAGGCGGGGGAAAAGATCAATGACATCAAGAGTAAAAGTAAACTCCTCACAGGGTACATCGATAGTAAAAGGGTTCTTCTTTGGAAATAGGAATGTATTTGGGAGGAAGAGATAAATATGAAAGAGGCTCAAGAAACACAGCATGACGAGATATATAATTGTTTGTAAATAAGATCATAACACTGATACCATTTTTGCTGTAGACCATATCCTAAGAAAACACAGAGAGCAGAACATGCAGTAACTTTACTTCACTCTCGTTTGGGAAGAAGGACAAAACACAGAACCAAAAACACGCAACAAGAAGTAATTAGGAGTTTGACCAAACAGTTTCTCATCAGGTGAGATCCCATAAAGAAGGGGAGTGGCCATACGATTAAGGATATACACTGCGGTAAGGAAAGTTTCATCGCAGAAGATAGTAAGGATAGACGAGGAGTTAAGAAAGGAGCGAGTTTTGTCAAGATGATGCCGATATTTTCTCTAAGCGCAACTATTTTGCACTGGAGTATTGGAACAGATTGATGAATAGTGCCATTAGAAGCTAAGAAATTTGTAAATTCAGTCCGAAATAATATCTTCGATTCCCAAAAACATTAGGAATTATCACACAATGATATCATACCATTCCTACACACGAAGATCTGTTCACTTTACAAACTTCAGCTGGAAGTGACTCCGGTATGCAATTAATATAAGGCCTACACCCAATATGTGTTTATATCTACACGTAATAAAATGGAATATCTAAAAAAGAGCTTAATTTTTGGGAGGCTTTGTAGCTTATACTTTGCTTCTTTTTGTTTATACCTTGATGTACGGGGTCCGCACCCTCTTGGTATCCTTATTGGTACTATAATTATTAGTGGAAAAAAATGAAATAGCACATTTTAGTTGAAGTGATGGGCCTTTCATGTTGGCATTAACTAAACCTATATGGGAAGTTTTGGTTAAAACATCTTTCCATTTGTTTCATAAGGTCATACTTCTATTGATGGTGTTTGGTCTGACCATCTTTCAATATTTTGAAACCAAATAACCTGAAATGGGACTAGGTTAAGGGTTACTAGTTCAAATGTTTGATACCTGGAATCAAATGATGATGATGTAGTAGCAATAATAAAAATAATTTTAAAATGATAATATATTGAAAATAATTTGATATATTTTATTGAGTTATTAAAACTTCCACTGATAAAGTTCATAAATTTTCTATGTACTCCTATTTTTTTTGCTGGGTGTCTAAAGTATCAAAATATTATCACAATATTTGCAATACCTAAAACTACTGCAATTTAGCATGCATTATAAATCCTTGTAAAATAATTGTACAAATTGCGCTCTTGTCTTCACTTTCTTTGAATGCCTTTATAGAGAATGCTCTAATGGTAACTAATAAATATTGAAAAAATAAAAAATAAAGCTCTTTTTGAAAAGTGGAGCATAATTCAACACAAATGCACCTTGTCTTGGTAACTAAGCTTGATTACCAAAAAGGAAAGATATATAAGGAAGCTTTCGGCATATCCGGCAAGGGAACACAATGATAGCCAAAAGTCTAGAATCTCTCACTGAGAGAACACAAAAGGTAATACAGTACACTAAGGAAATTATATAAGCTATAGATGAACATCACAATACACCTATAGATGTACATGAATATAAAAGTTAAAAAAGTGATGGAGATCAACACTTTCTGTTGGTGACAGGGGAAGAGTTAAGAATCAGAAAGTAGTTCTTCCGACTTCTCTCCTTGGGGTTTTTGAAAATCAAAAGTTAGTGGGAGGTGGTTATCTAGTTTTGTTGATTTACTGGAACCAGAGATAAAATAAAACCATAGTCAGATTAACCTGTATACACCAGTGCATAAGCGGCACAGAAATGAAGTGGTCAACCTTTAAGTGGATTCACTAACTTGCATAGAGAATTTACAAAATCAAGAAATCACAATAGAATAGGAGTATTTCAGAAGAAAATTGAAGAGAGGAGGGGTGAGAGGAGGAGTGGGAAAATCAAATATAGTCAGAATTTAGAATAGGAAAAACCAGGACTGAATTATAAAACAGATCAAAAGAAGCATGATAAGAATTATTCGGCACAGGTTCCATTGACTTGCAGTGTTTACTTCAGAGAGAGAGAGAGAGTAGCCCAGATCGACTGTTGTCGCTGAATTTGCACCAGATATTCTTTTCTTACTTCACAAATTCCCTTACAGATACCTTTAAAATGCCAAAGAAACCTGATTGTACATTCAAATACTATGACTCCACAAGAATATATTTTATAAACATTCCACCAAGACACCAACTATGAATAGAACTTGTCAGTGTGCATCACTTTGACTGGATTATGTTCAGTCACTTCTTTTTTTGTCCAAGTTTCTTTTCTTTTTGTCTGACTCACTTCTTTTTTTCCTTTGAAACTATTCCCATTTGTAGTGGTTTGGGGTATATTAAATGAGGTGAAACTATTTTGGAGTTTTTCTTCTTAATGATCACTCAAGGAACTGGCTACTATTCTTATTTCTCTTATTGTACATGTCATCTGAGCTAGCTGAAGGTTGGAACCCTAATTCTAAAATTATCAACCATTATGAAGCTTGCTTTTTTTTTTATATGTATATTTTACTGGTTAACCTAATATGATGAAAGATTGTTTTTAATTTTCCTGCTCACAGTACAAGTGAATAGGAGAGTGACCACTATCTAGTAATTTTTGTTATCTGCAACACAAACAAAAAAAAATGACAATCACTGCCAAGTGATATTTAAAGTATCTGATGTGAATGCTGTATTTGGCATAATAGCAGGATGCTTCTACAAGTTTGAATTGCAGATAAAATTAATGACGCTGTCACTGGTTAACCAATAACCATCCAATCATTTTGAAAACTTGGCGTGATTGTGATGCTTTTTGTTGGATGGAAGCAGTCAGCAGAGTCGCTGAACCTTCTTTCTCATTTATACAGGGGGTATAAGATGTGTGAAGAATATTACTATCCACACTGCTTCTGTATTATCTATCAATGCTGGAGAGCACTGGTTAGGGATTGGAGCAGCTGATAATTCTATGTCTCTATTCCATCGGCCTCAAGAGAGATTTGGTGGTTTGTCTAGCACAGGATCAAAGATGGCTGGGTGGCAACTCTACAGAACACCACAGAAAACTGCTGCAGTGGTACTTTCGCCTTCTCTTTCTGCTGTTGAAAGTTCTGCAATAAGCAACTTGATTTTTTTCATAATCATTATTCCGTGTCTAACATAAGTTTACCGCAAGATTTAGTTCTTTCGCTTTCCATTAACCGATTATATTTTCTTTATTTCATCTCTTGGTGAATAAATTCCAATGTATGCTTGATTATAGCTCTCTGGGACCACCTCATCTGCTGTCTTAAATGCATATGCATACGTATTTATAATATGACATTTAAGAGAGAGGGTGAAGATTTTGAGTGGTGTTGTATGCAGGTGAATTGCTAAAACTTCTTCTGTGATTAACAGTGGTCAAATTCAGATTCCTGTCAATCTTGATTATATATCTGTTTTTTCTTATGTCTGTGTTTACTTTGTTTATGATGTTTGCTCATGTGAGCATTAGGTCTATATTCTGTCTTGACTTGTGTCACTGACACAGATAGGATTCTCATGTGTCAGTCAGCAACATATGGTACACTTGAGCCTTCAATAGGACCGTATGTTTGCCTCAACATTGTGGTTCCTCGGAGGTTGAGTTCTCTTTCTTTGGAAAAAGCACTCATTCGCTTGGCCTAGAACCTCGGTCCTACACATGGAGATGAGTCCCATTATGTGAGCATATGCCCATTGCCTTGATCTCCAATCATGCGCCCTCATTACCTGGGTTGGACGAAGACACTAGGTTATTCTGCAATTTTGGTGGTTGATCACAAGGAGAGGAGTCAAGTCATATTTGGGCATTGTAGAGGAGTTCATGTCACATTTGGTGGATTGATGGGCGATAGTAGTTTCTAAGAGTAGTTTGGGCACAAAAGACTTGGTATATTTGGCCAGGAATTGTTAGGGAATTTGCTTACTTGCAACGAAGGTGGTCAATAGTAGTTGGAATGAGTGTCCTTAGGGGGAATAGGATAAATGGCAGAGATATGCATGGTCATGGATAGGAGCTGTTTGACAAAGCAACCCCACAAATATAGACACGAGGACATATCCATGCATGCGTATAGTTTTTGCTTCATATTTCTTTCTTTCTTTCTTTTTTCTGTATATCGTTTTATCTTGCTTTTGTATTTGATTTTGTTGATATTTGTATGGGGATTGAAAAAAAAAATCTACAATTTGGATAGCACATCTCTAATTAGTTTTTAAATATATTAAGATGTGGGTAGACTTGCTGTATATCTGATCATTAGTAATATGAAACGAAGTGTCTTGAAAGGTCTTAGAGAAACTGTTATCCAATTAACAGCAAGCACACCTGGGTATAAAACCATGGTTACTACTAAAATTTGTATTATTAACTTTTGGGTATACTTACAAAATATCAGTGTGTTAAACATTTTGTAAAGCGTCACTAGTATGTGAAGGAAGCCCCATGGAAGTATAACAGGACCTGTTTGCTGATTTTATACAGCAGAAGCACATGTTATTGAAGTGTGAAAGGAAGTCTTTTCATTGAAGTATAATTCTCTCGCTCAGATTAGAGGTTGGAGCTCTGACCTGGTGGTTTGTTAGCCAAACTTTTGCTTATAATTGCAGCATTTGATTTGTAGATATGACCTTCGTGTAGTTAAACGTGTGTTTGAATGTGCTTCCACTAACTTGGTTGAGACTTAGTTCAGTCATAACTCACAGATTATGGCACAATGTTTTGTATGGGGAGCTTCGTTGAATCCCACTTTCCTTCTTGGCATGGTATTACTGTGGAGAGAGATGCTTGTATGGACTATGAGATTGAAGGGCAATAAGGTGGTTTGGGATTGTGATATTTCCAAGGTCTAAGCTTGATTACAATTCGGGCTCAGTCAATGTTGTTTCAGGATTGCATAAGAGGATTTGTTCTCAAGGAGAGAAAGATGAGATTTGTACGGATTACCTCTAAGTTGGGAAGATTGGACATCAGATCTTTATATTAAGCATTGGTTGGTATTTGGGAACTGATATCTTCTTCTAATAGCATCTTATGATAAATAATTAAGTTATTTGGTGCCCTCAATAGTTTCAAGAAAGGGTTCAATCTTGGAATTCAATTCACATATTTGTCTAAATTACAGATGAAAATAAATATTTCAACCAATTAGTCAGATTAGGATAGAACATCTCTGCGTGGTTCTCTTTTTCGCAGGATCTTTTGGACCTAATACCATGTTGAAGGGGGTGCTTTCATCCCTATTTGAGACATCAAGGCCTATTTAGAAAAGTTATTTTAGAGAAATTGTTAAAGAAAAAACATTTAGAAGGATTGGAGGAAAATAATATGGTAGCCTTCATGGAAGTAGAGAATCCAAGTTTTATCGTAGAATAAGAAGAATTGAAGTTGAAATTGCTATGAGGAAGATTAAACTAGGTAAGGGTTTAGAACCAAATAGTATCATTATGACTTGGAAAATCTCTTCGAGTAGGGAACAAATATTTTAAGTGTTTATATATGAAAATAGAAGAGAAAAAATTGCAACCAAAGTATTTTGTATATCAAGAGGGTTTACCCTCTAGTACAGTAAGATTAATTTGAACCAAACCAAAGCATAAAAGTGGTAACCAAGTAATGCACACAAACTTGTTCACTAGAATTGCCTTGCTGTGACATTAATTCCTTTTTCTTTGATATATTCTTAACTTTTGTGAATATGGACATAGAAGCTTCCACTTGTAGATGAAATCTTCGTCTTAGTCGAGTTTTTTAAATTATTGTTCTATCATTGTAGAAATTATTCTTGAGTCTGTCAAAGTTAACAAAATTGATCAATAATAGTTGATAAATTTCAATACTAGAACAATAAAAATGTACGGCTTAGAATTTTGAGCCTAATAGTGTCAGTGAGCCGTTGACAGAGCACAAGATGATGAACAAAGGGCATTTTGGAAAATTAAATAAAATATCGTTCAATTTCTATGTTTCAGGTTACACCAAATATTGAAAGGGTTCCAAGTGTTTTTTTTTTTTCCTGGATTAAATTCTTGAATTATCCACAAACAAAAATTACCTCAGGTGTTGAATTATGATAGCCAGTTAGAGACAGGGAAGTGCAACTGATTGCAAGGGCTTTCAATTGCAAGCAACTAATTGCAGGGAAGTACAATTCTATTGGGGTGTGTTAGTTAATCAGGTATGTTGGTTAGTTACGTGGAGGGATTGAGTTGGATGTACCTATAAAAGGAATCTGTAGAGTAGTAGAACGGATCTTCTTGGTTACTTGTAACTCACTCTTCTTCCTTTTGTTTGAATAATAAGAAGATTAGCTGAGTTTCATCACTGTTTCCTTTTCTTACTCCTATCTACATTCCAGAAGTTTATCAGTTGGTATTAGAGCAGGCTTTCCTCGTAGGTGGTGATAAGGATTGGTAATGGCGGAGGGAACTAGGTTGCAAGAAGTTCAACGTTTCGAACAGGCTTCATAATTTAAGGGAGAATTGTGATAGGTACGTGCAGTCATTGAGTAAACACGCATTAAGCAAGCTATGGCCGTGAACGAGGTGAAGAACTTGGTAGCAGCTCTAAATTTGAAGTATGGTCAATTAGGTGGAAAGGTTAATTCGAACCTTCTTCTAATAGAATAACAGAATTCAATAATTTTGGCTTACCTTCAAGAGGTATAGCTATCTATTTATAATGATAAAGAAATATTACAGAAAAGAAAGAAAATAACTTACAAATCAAATCACAATCAATAAAATACTAACTTCCTAATATGTGTATTCCAGTAATCAAACCATAATTAACGAAATTCTAATTTCTTAAAATATATTATTTCTAACACTCTCCCTCTAGCTGGGACAAAGATATCAATCAAACTCAGCTTGACAATTAAAGGCTTAAGCAGAGATGGTTTCATTGGACATGCTTAGGATCGGTCTCCGGAGGTGGCTTTTCAGTTTTCAAAAACTAACTAGATTTTAAAACAACGCTACCAGAACAACAACGATAGCCACAAAAAACAAGAATAATACTATCGAAACATCAGTAGCCTCCAAAAACAAAAGTAATGCTACCGGAATAACAGCGGTAGTAACAAAAAACAAGAACAATACTACTGGAACAATATCGATAGCCCCTAAAACCAAGAATAAGAACCAAAGAGTAATAATTATCCAAAAAAGTGCACTGTCAAAGCCAACAATATAATATGTTGAGACTTTAATGATACACCAATATCAAGGAAGCACGGTTATCTAGAACTCGCAACCCACAACAGCAGAGAAGAGAAGGAACAACGACGGCTTCGAAGAAAAGGAAAAAAAAAGACTAGTGGAGGTTAACAAAGACCAGCGGCAGTGGTGGTGGTGAGGGAAAACCAACGATGACGGCAAAGACTTCGACGGTGACGATATGCCAGTGATAGATTCACGATACCAGCGAAAGAATACCCGCGACAAAGGTGAGGGAAAGCAATGACAGTGGCTAAGGTTTCTATACAGTTTTTTTTCTTTCTTTTCTTCTTCGTATTTTGGCTATAATACCAAATAAAATAACAAAATTTAATAATTTTACCTTACAGTCAAAGAGATATAGCTATCTATTTATAATGATAAAGAAGAATTACAGAAAATGAAGAAAATAACTTACAAATCAAATCACAACCAATAAAATCCTAACTTTCTAATTTGTTTATTCCAGTAATCAAATCATAATTAACGAGATCTTAATTTCTTAAAATATATTATTTCCAACACTTCTCATTTTCAATTAGTACATGATAGCAACACAAACAACCAGTGGCAAGATAGGTTTACCAAGATAGATTTTCCTAAGTTCTGTAGTGATGCTTCTGAGGGTTGGATTTACAAATGTGAAAAATTCTTCGAATTCAATGGAATTGAAGATAGGATTTACAAATGCAAAAAATTCTTCAAATTCAATGGAATTGAAGATACCGAGAGAGTGAAATTGGCATCTATTCATTTGGAAGACAAGGCAATACACTGGTCTAGATGGTTTGAAAAGTTTCAACAATTTGTGATCTTGGATTGATTTTACAGAAGCAGTTTAACTGAGCTTGATGATGCAGTGGGTTAATTAACAAAGCTTAGGCAATTAACAACAATTAAAGCATATCAAGAGAGATTGGAAGAGTTGGCAAATAGGACTATAGGTCTGAGTGAAGCATTCTTTATTAGTTGTTTCATTATAGCTTGAGGAGGAGATTAAGACTGGAGTGCAGATGTTTAAGCATACTAATGTTTCTCAAGCTATGGGCTTAGATAAACTCCAAGAAGATAGCATCGAGGCTATTGCTAGGAAATTTGAAGGGTTGAATTGGGTGGGAAGCTCAATAGCCAAGGGCAGTAGTTCAAGTTCTGGTAACCAGTCAAACGTGGGAGGCAGATACACCACTTCCTATCAAAAGAATGACACAACAATTTGTAGGAGAGAAGACTTAAAGGGCTTTGTTATGGTTGTGAAGAAAAATATTATGAAGGGCATGCGTGTAAGATGAAACAACTGTTTTTGTTGGAAGCTGAAGAGTTGTATGAAGAAAAGCCAGAAATCGAAGGGATCAATTTTGAAGAGGAAATGAAAGAACTGCAAATTTCAATCCATGCTCTCTCGGGATCATTTTCATATAGAAGAATGAGAATAAAAGGAAAGGTAAAGAAGTGTGGGATAACAATTTTTATTAGATTCAAGAAACACTCACAACTTAGATCCAGTCATTAATAAGAGAATTGGGAGTAAAATTCAGTTCACAAATCCTTTGGCAGTGGTGGTTGTGGATGAAATTGTATGGCATGGCTGTTGTTAGCAATCTTCAGTGGAATATGCAAGGAACCACTTTCCAAGCTAATGTGAGACTCCTGTCGTGTAGTGGATATCATATGGTGTTGGGTGCGCGGTGGTTAACAACTTTAGGACCATATGGGATTTTAAAGATCTTAAAATGGAGTTCACTATAAATGGTAGAAGGCATATGTTGAGTAGGATTGCACAAAAAACCGAAAAACCCGATAATCCGGTCCGATCCGATCCGTACGGTTCGGTCTGGTTTTTATTTGTCACGGTTCGGTTCCGGATTAAAATTTCTAAAAACCATTCTGAACGGTCCGGTTCTCGGTTCTTATTTAATTTTACGATTCCGAACCGAACCAGACCGGTCTTGCTTAATATTAAATTTTTTAATATATATATATATATATATATTGATGATTTTAGCCATTTATTTTATTATTCTTAATTTATATATTATTACTGCAGAAAATTTAATTGATCGGATATCGTTAACTATCTTAACAAATCACATTTGTGTTAACAAAAATAAACTGTGATGTTTATTTTATTATCACAAATGTGATTTGTTTTGATAGTTAACGATATCCGATTAATTTGATTTTTTATAGTAATAATATATAAATTAAGAACAATAAAACAAACGGTTTAGATTATCAAAATGTATTTATTTTGGTTGGGAATATATTTTGCTTGGGAATGTATTTTGCTGAATTTTGGTTTGAACCGTTAACCGAGCCGTGTCTGATCTGTTGTCACGGATCAGTTCTGGTCCGGTTCCGTTACTTGAACGGTTCGGACACGGTTCCAAAAATCCTAGAATCGTTATGAACGGTCCGGTTTTTGATTTTTTGAAAAATTGGTCCAATCCGGACCGTGTGCACCCCTAATGTTGAGAGGTTGTAATCCAGTGGATATTCAACAATGAAATTCAACTAAGATGCAGAAGTTGCTGGGGAAAAAAAAAAACCACAAGGCCTCATAGCTCAGCTTTGCAATTTACAGGCCAATGGGAAAGAGATCAAGTAGCTTCGGATATTGCTGCAGTTATTGAAGAATTTTTTGATGTTTTCAGTTAGCCTAAGGGTTTACCTCCTAATAGATCCCATGACCATAAGATTCCTTTCAAACTTGAGAGCCAAAACCCTAACCTATGACATTACAATTACCCTTATATCCAAAAGAATGAAATAGAGAAGATAGTGAAAGAGCTACTGGAATCTGGAGTAATAAGGCATAACACCAGTCCTTTCTCTTCACGTGTAATGTTGGTCAAAGAAAAGGATAACTCATGGAAGATGTGCATTGATTATAGGGTTTTAAATAAAGAAACTATAAAGGACAAATATCTTATTCCCATCATAGATGAGTTACGTGATGAATTGCATGGAGCACATGATTCATGTGCTCGACATGCAATTTGTTCAATATCGTTGGCATGCATTTTGATCTGATGGTAGATAGACCTTAAATCAAGCTTAGAATAAAATTGCATGTCGATCACATGAGGGTTATTATGAATATTTATGCCTTTCGTAATGTGCTCTTTTACCCTCCTATTGATAATACTAGTATACCTCAACTCTTCTCCCTTGGGATTGAGATAGCCCCTCAAATGAGTTATAAAATCAGTTGAAGAAGAATTTGTATCCCAAGTAAAAATGGTAGCCAACACAATTCTAAGCCCAATCCCACTTGATTTATCCCACCACCAAACATAGCCGTAGAGTAGTAGGAGTGTTCTTGGTTAATTGCAAATTCTTGGTTGCTTGTATCTCATCTTCTTCTTCCTTTCATCTAAATAAGAATTTATGAGTTTCCATCTCAGTTTCCTTTTCTTACTCGTCTCGATTCTAGAAGTTTATCAGTTTACTATGCATTGAATTGCTAATAATGCAATTCTCAATGCCTTTCTCGATTCCTGCATATTAGAGGAAATGCCATCTGTTTTCTTTATCACACCTCGACAACTTTTAGAGTTGTATTATAAGCCTAAACAATTTGCTTTATGTATATACAGGTTTGCATATTGTTCACTTACTGCACAATTTAGTGAAAATATAACCTTATGATTTATCCATGGATAAGAGTAATTTTGAGTAAATGCTATCAAATTTCTTCGTAACTATCAACAATGTTAGAGTTGTACTCCAGGCCTCAACAATATGCTTACGGCTTTTGTTTCACATTGTTCACGGTTGTGATGAGAACAACTACAAGGACTCATCAATTTTCTTCTTTTTTTCTGGTAGATAAATGACTTTTTTTCTCTGGTTTCAGGTACGATGTGTGGCTTCCGACCTTGAAAGAAAAAGGATTTGCAGCGGAGGTCGTAATGGGCTGCTTAGGTTGTGGGATGCCACCATCAACATCTAACTGTCTCTTGTACTATATTTATGTCGAGTGTTAAAATCTTGTATCGTGCCGAATAGCATATTCTAGATCAAAGCATAATGTATCAT
The DNA here is from genome assembly GCA_034768845.1 of Heliamphora exappendiculata. Taxonomy (NCBI): domain Eukaryota; kingdom Viridiplantae; phylum Streptophyta; class Magnoliopsida; order Ericales; family Sarraceniaceae; genus Heliamphora; species Heliamphora exappendiculata. Next base: position 10,311,584 of record JAOTRH010000016.1, on the reverse strand, counting down.
AATGCTGTTTTGCATCTTTTTCTTTAAAATGTTTTCAGAACCATTGATGGTGGAGTATTTCTACGTGCACACATGCTCGGACAGATGTGAGTGGTTTGTGCCCGATCTATGTCCGAGCATTCTGTGCATATAGCATTTTCCTTGATGATGTGCCAATCTTTGTGAATTGTTCAATATCATAATTGTAGAAATCTCAAGCTACACTCTGATTTTTGACTCCTATATTTTGCCCTAACATTATGGTTTGTTAAAATGTAGCAGAAAAGAAAGAATGTTTCAGATTCTTTATAGCCTTCTCTTTATTTTCGTTTCAGATTCCTTATAACCGTTTTTTTCTTTCTTTTTTATTTTCCCCTTGTCTCAGTGACAGTGAATTATCAGTAATTCTAGGAACCATAATGGTTTCTAGAAATTTACTCAGAACCTCCATTTTCTCTTTCCTCTTTAACTTGTTTTCTCTCACTTCTCTCTCCTCTCACTCTCTCATTTTTCTAATTTTTATCTCTGACCTTCTCTCTCTCTTCTCTCTCACACATGGTTAAGCCTGTGTTTGAACTAGTTTATTTTTGAAATTTTTTGGTTTAAAAATCACAAAAAAGTCAACTAATTTGATTTATTAGATTTTTTTTAAATTTTTTTTTACTTCTTCTACATAATTTGACACTTATTTTTTTATAAAAAAGCCAAAAAAGTAAAAAGTCACTAAAAAAGCTAGTCCAAATACGAGCTAAATTAAACTTATTTCTATTTAATTCTAAATGCTTATTTTTCTTTTTTTTAATTAATGTTACATCATTATTAAAAATATTAAATATTTATGTTATATTAAATCATTTATTGTAAAATATAATGTTTATTGTAAAATATTTATGTTATATTAAATCTAGTCCAAATACGAGCTAAATTAAACCTCTTCCTATTTAATTCTAAACACTTTTTTTCTCTTTTTTAATTAATGTTAAATTATTATTATTATTTTTTTTTGAATCGGGAGTACAGAGATAGCGGGAAGGGGAGGGAAGAGGACTTGAATCGCGGACTACCTGTGTAAGAAGTTTTATAGTTTTATGGGAAGACAAATAACCACTGAGCTGTCAAGGCTCTTCATGTTAAATTATTATTAAAAATATTAAATATTTGTGTTATATTAAATTATTTATGTATAATGTTTATA
>JAOTRH010000016.1:10284822-10310310 GCA_034768845.1 Heliamphora exappendiculata | reverse complement strand
GGGCCATTTATAGCCTCTTGCAATTCGACTCTGTGCTTGCTGAAAGTTGAAACCAATGTTACCAATCAATTTTATTGTATAAATCCATTGAGAGGCAGTGGAATATAGTATTTTGAAGGTTTTGGGAAACAAAATGCTTCCCGCACTCAAGTTCTTCTTTATCTGCTAGTGGATGGCTGGTTTGTGGCTTTGGCTCATTTATTCTTTTAGAATTGCTGCTCCTGAATGATTGAATACGTATTCAGCTAGTTCCTGCAGTGTCTATGGCTTCACACTAAAGAGTGCATTGCATAAAAATGGTTATGTATAACTTCTATTCATGAAAATCATTTGTATGATATCAAACTTGTACGTGGTCTATGTTTCAATTTGATCTTAGTGTTTTATATGCTATTCAATGTCAAACAACCTCCATCTTACTTCATCTGATGCAGACAGATGGATAAAGGTGGGTCAAGAAGACTTCTTATTGGCAACATTCACGTGCTTTACAACCCAAGCAGTGGGGATGTTAAACTAGGTCAAGTAAGTTGTCTTGTAAATCCAAATTCTTAACTTGTAGTCAACCTTACACAGTGGTTTAGATATTTATACTATAAACCCTTCTGTTAGATATCCAAGATCTTCCTGTTTCCAAACTTACTTCTGTTAGTTCGCATGTTGAAGGCATCTGATGCTCGAAAATCATTTCCACAAATTATTTACTTCTGTAATCAATTTTGACTTGCAAATAGGAAGAATATGCAGGATATTGTCTTCTTCCAAATTAAATCTGTTCATGGGAACTATTTTCAGAGGGATAACAGAACAGTAATGTAAATTGAACGTAAATATGTAATCGTTCTAATGGGCGAAAGTGCCATTTACTAGTGAACGTATAATGCTTTGTGGTAGACATACCAAAGAGCTGATAACATCTCCTGATGTAGGATAGATTAGGAAACTTAGGGTTCGTTTGGTTGCGTTTTCTAAAATTGTTATTTGAAAACTGTTTTGTAAAAATAAATTTGGAAAACAGTTTTATAAAATTTTCAAAAGAAAAATTGCATTTGGTACATTATTTTTAGAAAACTTATTCTTAATCCTAACTTGCCCAAATCTAGCAACCGGAAGAGGAAGGCACGCCGCCGGCGACGCCATCGACGATCAAGGCACACCGCCGGCAACGCTACCGACGACAAAGGCACGCCGCCGGCGATGGTGTTTTCAAAAACAGAGGACCATGGTTGCCTGTTTCACACGCAGTTCTTCTCTAGGGTTTCGATGGCGGCTAAGGTGGCGGCGCTATAGCGTGCCTTGATGATGGCGATGCAAACTTGACGACGACAAGAGATCGACGACGACGCCGAGAGATCAACGACGATGACGATGACGATAGCAATGCATTGATTTTATTGACGACGCCTCAGATCGACGACAACGACGACGCCTCAGATCAATGATGGCGACCACGAAAAAAGTGAAAACATGTTTTTCATGTTTTCAAAACAGCCTCAATTTTTTTGTCTTTTTTTGAAACTTTTTTTCTAAAATTGCTACCAAACAAATTTTTCGGTAGTCTGAGTTAAAAATTCTCCTGAAACTGTTTCAGGAAAACCAAACCAAACGGGACCTTAGCCACTAGGATTCACAAGAGTGGGTTTTGGCTATGGATGGTTGCTAGAGTTATGGCTTATACCTAAGTAGCATGGACACGGGTACGTGATACGACATGAATACGACACGGATACGCCGACACATCAATTTTCAAAAAAAATAGAACACGACACGTCTGGGACACGTTAAAATTTTACATTTTTATATATTTATTATATGTCAAATATATAAATAATTTATTTAATGGTAATTAAAAATATACAACATATTACTAATAAAATTAAAAAGTCTTATATTTTTTCTTATAAATGTTTCAAAATATATTTAATGTGCATAATTTACGTTTTGAAGAATGTAAAATATTACTATGAAGAAAATCATCACATGGAATGTGTTCAGAGAGTTCAAGAAGTGCCATTAAAGTGTTTGTCAAGTTTTGAAAAAGTGTACGGCATTATAAATTTAATTTTTTAATTAAGACACGTTTAAAAAATGTTGAATACGAATTTAATAGTGTCCGAAGGGTGTCATGTCCGACACGGGTGTCCGACACGACACGTTACCATCGTAGAAGTGTCCATGCTTTTTAGGTTTATATGATGGAGGATTTTAGGGTTTCTAGATGAAATGATGTATCTTGGCTTGATTTCCTAAGCCTTTTTGTCGATGTATGATTTGGATCTATTGGATAGGGGAGACGGTTGATTTTTCATGATTGGATGTAGTTTTGGGACTGAAAAGAGCACGTTTTGGAGATTGTGAATTGTAAGAACCAGGGGAGGAATCTTTCTTCATAGATACCCCGAGAATAGTATTTGGGTTATTTGCACGTAGACGAAGAAAAAAACAAAAAAAGAAGAGGATGGAGAAATAGGTATTTTACCCTCACAGAGGTTACACATGTTTACGAAAACACAATCTCAATTTCTTATATACTCATCTCTCTATTGAAAAGAAAGATTACATTTTGTTGAAAGATTGTGAAGAAAAACTTTCTGGACAAATCCCGTTCGCAAACAATACAACAGTAGGGGTTCTGGTCAAAACCGTTCGGACGGGCATCCAGACAGAATACAATAGTGAGTTTTCTAGCCAAAATCGTCCGGCGGAACGGGATAGTATGGTTTCCAGCCTGACGGGCATTTGGACGGAATGTGGCGAATTGTTTTTAACCTACTTTATGTTTTTTCTTCTTTTGAACATATAAAAATGGGATTTCGTTCTAAACCCTAGTGAGACACATATACATTATTGTAACCCAATTTCTCTCGAGAATAGTGAAAAGTGAGTTTGTGGAAGTAGGCACTAATTCTCGAACCACGTAAATCTTGTGTGCCCTATTCTTGTGGGTTTTTTTGTTGTTCGTTTCTTTTTTGTGTGGCTTGTGCGTGATTTAAAAGGATTGTGGGTTGGATTATTGTGATCTAAATCCTCAATAACTGGCATCAGAGCTATGAATTTTGGAGGTTTAAGAACGCAACATGGCAGAAGGAGGAAATATCAAAATTGAGAAGTTCAATGGCTCAGACTTCATCCTCTGAAAGATGCAGATCAAAGATGTTCTGTACAAGAAGGATTTATTTATTCTCTTGATTGGGGAGAAGCCAAAAAAGATGTCGCAGGATGAATGAGAAATACTGGATCACAAAGCTTTGAAGAACGTGCGATTAAACCTCGCACCGTCGGTGGTGTTTAACATCGCAAAACAGAAGACGACGACAAACTTACTAAACGCGTTGGAAAAGATGTGCGAAAAGCCCTCAGCATTGAACAAGGTATATTTGATGAAGAAGTTAATTTAACTTGAAGATGACGGATGATGCTGTCGTTGCCAAACATATCAACGACTTCAATACCATCACCAATCAGTTAGAATCGGTGGGTATTGATTTTGCTATTGAAATTAGAACCCTGCTCCTCTTATCCAGTTTACCGAAAAGCTGGAATGGCTTGGTTGTGGCGGTGAGTAATTCCTTGAGATCAGCAAAGTTGTAGCTGGATGATGTAACCGGGTTTATTCTGGGAGAGGAGTCACGCAGAATAATAGCAGATGAAGGATCAATATTAGGGTCAGTTTTGAACGCCGCAAGGAGAGGGAGAAATAATGACAGAAGGAATCAGGAGGGCTGGGGAATCATAGATCCAAGTCATGTGGAGGATTACAATTGCAGGATGGGGAGCAAAAATCTAGTGGCTGTTGGAACTGTGAAAAAAAGGGCACTTCAAGAAAGATTGTAAAGCATTGAAGAAGCAGCGGGACGACACAAATCAGGGGGTAAGAATACCATGAATGTTGCTGATGATGACGACACAGATGCCTTGATTTGTGCAATGGACTCCTACAGTGAGTCTTGGATTGTAGATTCTGGTGCATCGTTCCATGTTACCCAACGCATGGATATTCAAAGTAGTTGTGTAGGGGAAATTCCTTAAAGTGTATCTTGGGAATTACGAAGCTTACAGTATTATTGGAAGGGTGACGTGCAGATCATTCAGACAAACGGATCAATTCTGAAGCTAAAAGACGTTAGACATGCACTTAGTCTAACAAGAAACTTGATTTTTGTGGGCCAACAATCAGAATCTGGGGTTGTGACATCTTTTATAGCAAACTCTTGGAAGACAAGCAGAGGGTCATTGGTCTTGGCCCGTGGAAAGAGAGAGGGCACTTTGTATGTGTCGATTGTGGTTAATGCTGGTACTTTGCACATCGGCTCGGTCATTTGAGCGAAAAAGAGATGAAAGTGATGATCTCGAAAGGGAAATTACCAAAATTGCAGTCAGTGGACCTGGACTTCTGTGAAGATTATATATTTGAGAAGCAGAGGAAAGTCAGTTTCACAAGGACAATAAGGACACCAAAAGCAGAACGGCTAGAATTGATTCATACAGATGTATGGGGACTATCTCAGGTATTCTCTTTAGAAGATTCCCGCTATTTTGTCACTTTTATTAATAATGCTACAAGAAGGTTTTGGGTTTATTTATTCAAAAAATAAATCTGATATTTTTGGGATATTCAAAAGTTGGAAAGTCCTAGTTGAGAATGAAACAGAGCTAAAACTGAAGTGTCTGAAGTCAGATAACGGTGGTGAGTATTGCAGTAAGGCGTTTGAAAACTACTCTGCCGTTAATGGGATTGGAAGGATAATGACTGTTCTAATGAAACCAAGACAGAACGGGGTGGTAGAATGTATGAAGATGACAATCTTGGAATGTGCTAGGAGCTTGATGTTGCATGCTGGGTTACCAAAACAGTTCTAGGCTGATGCTATGAATATGATAGCTTGCCTAATTAATAAGGGACCTTTAGTACTCTTGGATGGTGGTCTACCAAAGGAAGCATGGACAGGAAAAAATGTAACTTTATCCCATATGTGTATATTTAGCTGTATTTTCTATGTTCATGTGAAGCATGATAAAAGAAGCAAGTTAGACTCTTTAAGTCTAGAAAATGTGTATTTGTTGACTATGGAACTGATAGTAATGGTTATGGACTTCGGGGTTATGAAAATAGAAAAACAGTTGGGAGCATCGATGTTGTGTTCAATGAGTCGGTTTTGTTAAAAAATAGACTGGATCAAAAAGAGCTAACCATATGTGGATCATACTTTGTTGGGTTTGAGGGGATATTTGATAGAGTTTTAAAATCTCGGGATAAGAACATGCAGTGAACTCTACAGATGGAGGTTCAAACTCCTCCCAGGAGATCCACCGGAGTCAACAAACCTGTAGTGCGTTATTCATCATAATTGAATTACTTGTTAGTTACTAACAGATAGTGGTGAACCAGAATGTTTTGATGAAGCGTTGCGAGTGGATGCCAGGGAGGAGTGGGAGCATGCCATGGATAATGAGATGGAGTTTTTATAATCAAATCAGACTTGGAAGTCGGTTCAGTTGTCCACGGGTAAGTCAGCTTTGGAGAATAAGCGGGTCCATAGATTCAATGAAGGAATATGCTGATAAGCGCAAAAGGTACAAGACTCAATGATGGGGATCATACGAGGCCGAAAATTTAGCACACTTATGTCACACAAGGTCGAAGGAAGAATTAATTTATTTAACTTGCTTTAATTAGAGAATTGATTTATTTATGGAGTTTTCTCTTTTGTGGGATTAGATTTTCTCTCCTCCTTCCTTTTTGGTGGGATTTGATTTGCTTTCTATATTTACTGATTTTGTTCAGCCTATAAATATGAGGCCTAATAATGTATTGACACTTTTGAATGAACAAGAATTGAGTCTTTGAATTTAGTTTTTTAATTTTCTGTTCTTTAGTTTTCTTAACTCTTTATTTCGTAGGCCATTCGGCATCAATTGGTATCAGAGCCAAACATCGATTTTGCAATTTGACAGAAAAGGAAGGAGAGAAAATCTAATCCCACAAAAGAGAAAACTTCATAAATGAATCAATTCTCTAATTAAAACAAGTCAAATAAATTAATTCTTCCTTCGGCCTCGTCTGACATGTGTGCTGAATTTTCGGCCTCTTATGATATCCGCGTGTTGCCCGCATCGTACCTTGACTACAGGAGAAGGAGAGCCACAACACGAGGATGACGAGCCTCAAGTAGTTGAACCCTTGGAACCCTGTGACCCTAGCGAGGAGATTGATGGGGGGTGGCAACCCCTTGATTCTAGCCTTCATATGATGCGATATATTGTGGCCACCCCTGTCGATACTAACACTTGGAAGCACACCACTATTTTTCACACTTATGTAAAGTGTGGCGATAAGATTTGTAAGCTTGTCATCGATAGAGGAAGCTACATGAATGTGGTGTCCAAATCGGTTGTTGCTAAATTGCAACTCACCCCCGAGCCTCACCCTCGACCATATTGAGTTGCGTGGGTAGATAAAACTTCTTTACTTGTTTTTGAGTGTTGTTAAGTACCCGTTCAAATGGGCCCTTATTCTGCCACCTGGTTCCCATCCTTTTGAATCGGCGAAATCTTTTGGCCAATACATTCGTGACCTACATGCTAACATTCGACTCAAGATTGATCTAAGTAATGATTCTTATAAACTTGCTGCTGATGCCCACTGTAGGCATCAAGAGTTCAATGCTGGTGACTATATTATAGTGCGCGTGCGTCCCGAATGCTACCCTAAGAACTCTTTCAAGAAATTGCGTGCGCGAGCCATTGGACCTCATCGCATTATTCGTCATTTGGGACCTAATGCATATTTATTTAACTTCCCATCTACTATGAGCATTAGTCCTATTTTCAATGTGGAGGACTTGTTCCTTTACCGAGGCGCATTTGAGTCTCCCATAGTTCCTACAGGTATCTCAACACAGGGGCCCCCTGCACCTCCAGCACCAGTACCTCCTCGCTTAAATTTGCAGTCAGATTAGGTTGACGAAGTCTTGGATGACGAGATTATTGGATCTTTCCACGGTCGTTACCAGCGTTACCTTGTCACATGGAAAGGTCGCCCACTATCTGATGCTACTTGGATTACAGAAGAGAAGTTGTAGTGCCTTGCACCAGATCTTTTAGAGCAGTATCACAGTCAGCACTCTCTGGAGTCGAGTTCTTTTCTGCCGGGGAGAAATTATGGGGATCATATAAGGCCGAAAATTCAGCACACATGTTAGACGAGGCCGAAGGAAGAATTAATTTATTTGACTTGCTTTAATTAGAGTATTGATTTATTTATGGAGTTTTCTCTTTTGTGGGATTAAATTTTCTCTCCTCCCTTTTTGGTGGGATTTGATTTGCTTTCTATATTTACTGATTTTGTTCAGCTTATAAATAGAAGGCCTAATAATGTATTGAGGACACTTTTGAATGAACAAGAATTGAGTCTTTAAATTTAGTTTGTTAACTTTCTGTTCTTTAGTTTTTTTAACTCTTTATTTCGTAGGCCGTCCGGCATCACTCGACTGGTAGTCAAAGGTTTTCAGCAGAAGATGAGAATTGATTACACTGAAATTATCTCTCCGGTTGTGAAGATATCCACCATCAGATCAGTTTTGAGTATTATGGTAGCGGATAATTAGCATATGGAGCAGTTGGATGTCAAAACTGCTTTTCTCCATGAGTATCTAGATGAAGACATCTATATGGTGCAACTACAGGAATATGCAGTGGAGGGACATGAAATTCTGGTTTGCAAGCTTAAGAAGAGCTTATATGGTTTGAAACAGACCCCGAAGCAGTGGTATAAGAGGTTTCACACTTTTATGGTAGGTGCATGATTCAAAAGATGCCATGCTGGCCACTGTTGTTATTTTAAGAAGTTCTCTGCACCTTATTCTATACTGTTAGTGTATTTAGCTGATATGCTAATTGCAGGGTCTAGGATGGATGAGATTGAGAATCTCAAGTCACAATTGTTTAAAGAATTTGCCATGAAGGATTTGGAAGCAGCCAAACGAATTCTTGGCATGGGGATCAATCGGGACAGGGTAAACAAAAAGCTAAAGCACTCACAAGCATTGTATGTTGAAAAGGTACTGAAGCGGTTCAACTTGGATGGTGTTAAGCCAGTTAGCACACTTTTAGTAAGTCACTTCAGGCTTTCAAAGGATCATAGAGCAGTTAATGAAGAAGTGTAGAGAAGTATGGCAAAGATGCCTTATGCGTTAGCCGTAGGACTCGCGTAGGTAGCTTGATGTATGCCATGACATGCACGAGGTGAGACATTTTCTATGCAGTGGGAGTTGTAAGCAGGTTTATGTCCAATTTGAGCAGCGAGAACTCGGAAGTAGTAAAGTGGATTATGAGGTATATCAGGGGTATTACAGATTATGCATTGTGCTATGATTGCTCAAAAACTTGGCTATAGGGATTTGTGAATTTAGACCTAGCAGGTGACATTGACAGCAGGAAAAGTACTACCAAGTATGTATTTACTCCGGGTAGTGTAACAGTCAGCTGGGCATCCAGATTGCAAAATTGTGGCTATTTCTACTACAGAGGCGGAGTATCTAGCAACCACGGAGGCGTGCAAGGAGTTGATATGGCTGAAGGGTTTTTGGAAGGAATTGGGTAAAGAACAAGACATATGTCAGTTGTTCAGTGACAATTAGAGTGCTATACATTTGGCAAAGAACTGGGCGTTCCATTCAAGGACCAAACATATTGACATCAAGTATCATTTCATCTGGTCTCAGTTGGAAGAATGGCAGTTTGATCTAGAGAAGATTTACACAAATGAGAATCCTACAGATATGTTAACTAAGGTGGTAACAATGGAGAAGTTGAAGGATTGTTCAGTTTTGGTTGGTCTTCAAACTTAGAAGACGAGAGATGTCTCACACGGGTTTGGCTATTCGGTTTAAGGAAATTAATGATTACGGGTATCGGAAGACTTGGAGTCGTTTTACTTCAAGTGAAAGGTTGCTGAAAGATTGTGAAGAAAAACCTTTTGGACAATCTCGTCCGAACGGGCGTCCAGACAGTAGTAGGAGTTTTGGTCCAAATCGTTTGGACGAGTGTTCAAATGGAATACAATGGGGAGGTTTCTGGCCAAAACCGTTCGGAGAGGCATTTGAACAGAATGGGACAATATGGTTTCCGTCTGGATGGGCGTCCGGATGAAATGCGACAGACTTGTGCGTTTTTAACCTTAATCTTTTTTTTTCCTCAACATATAAAAAAGGGGTTTTGTTCTAAACCCCAGTGAGGCACATATGCATCATTGTAACCTGATTTTGCTCAAGAATAGTGAAAAGTGTGAGTCCGTGGACATAGACATTAATTGCTGAACCACATAAATCTTGTGTCGTGTTCTTGTGATTGTTTTTCTTGCTCGTTTCTTCTTTTGTAGCTTGTGCGTGATTCTAAAGGTTTATGAGTGGGATTGTTGTGCTCTAAATCCCTAACACGTTTAAAGGCTACTAAGTTTCTCGTATTCCTAAAAGGACTTTTACTCGAGGAACTAGTAAACCTTTACTTATTAAAATAATCTAGACCTCCTAAAAACCCTATGAAAGACTCAAAAATCATAACTTGATGCATACTACAACCCATGGGCAACCCATACAATCCATGTCCGGAAAATGGAATCATTACTAATATTTCCTTGACTACTTAGCAAAACATAAATAAAATCATACTAGAAGCTCGCTAACTTAAGCATAAAGGGATTAACCCTAATCATGATTGTAAAAAATCCAAAAGAGAGCTCCTCCATTCCATGTTCGTCATCATCTCATACCAACACGACTACTTCATTTGCAAAGTAGCTTCATGGACACAAAGAGCAATGCCTATTCAACAAAGTAATAACCACTCCAAGTCATTAACCATTTCATATTAAAATTGAGAACCAACATGGGAACACTGTAAAAAATAGAAAAATTATCCCGTTTGGTAATGTTTATGTTCAGTGTTTTTTGTTTTTGTTTTCAAGATTTTCGTAAAGTGTAAATAAAAACACGTTGGTAAATTAAACATGTTTTTGTTTACAATTTACAAAAAAATTAAAAATAAAAACAGAAAACAGAAAACATAAATGTTACCAAATATGGATTATTTTTGTTTTCAAAAAAATGTAATCAATTTTTAAAATTTACTAAATTTTTGTAAACAAAAAAAATGCATTTTCACTTGATATGTAAATAATTTTGTTATTTCTCCTCTCTCATTCATTACCTTTGACTATTCCTACCTCTTGCTATCGTTACCGGAAAACACCTCCGATTGCCACCTCTAACCACCATCTCCAGCAATCACCTCTCCCACCGAGCGTCACCACCACTAACCACCTCTCTAATTAGCTATGAAGCACGGATGTGAGTACATAGTACGGGTACAATATGATACCGTTACGTTAATACGCCAAAATCTAAAAAATAGGATACGGGTATGATTATGATATGGTGGTAAATTTATTTATTTTTTTGTGCTTTTTAGCATTTTATTATATGCTAAAAATTAAATTACTTTTAACTTATAAGAGAGAGAGAGAGAGAGAGAGAGAGAAAAGATATTAGATCATATTAGCATTATTGTGTGTCTTTGAGGATTGCTAGTTTGAACGGCAAATGGCGATACTTTTTGCTCTGGACGACGATTTTAATGACAATCGTATTTGTTCTCACAACCACAAATTCCTAGAAAATGTATTTTCTTATACAATTCTAGATTTTTAGCATTATTATTAAATTAAAATTCTAATTCATGCATTTTAATACACAAATTTATATCAAAAGCGACAACCTATTATTTGCTCTGATACTTTAAAATTTTCAAAAACTTTCTATAAATCTCAACATACCTATTCACGTACCCAAACGTATTGTTGCCATACCTAAATGTACCGATGATGTATCCGAAATATGCCAGTAATGTACCCAACAATTGGAAATGTACCTAGTACTTTTTTTTGCGTACCTGATATGTATTTTGCCGTGCTGAAGCCGTACCTAGTATGTACTCGGTACGAGTACAACAGTATTTTTGAAGTGCTCATGCTTCATAGTTCATCGGCATCACCACCTCCACCAATTGGCCGCCACCACCACCCACCGTTGGTAGTCATCGTCATCGACACCACCTTCGGCCATCACTTTTACCCATGCCCTCTACATTCCACCTTTACCAACCGATCGTCATCTCCACCAACCAGCTGCCACCTTTACCAACCGATCGTCATCTCCACCCACCAGCTGCCACCTCCTTCACTAGGTGCCATCTCTACCCACAACCTTCCTTACCGGTTGCCACCTTCGCTCGCCAATCGCCACTTGGCCACCTCTGCTTGCGATCGGCACCTCCCCTCACCAATCGCCACCTCCACCTACGTCGTCATCACCCGTGACCATCATTTTTGGCGCATTCACCTACCTTTGTACGCTACCTCCGGCCGTTGGCTATCATCTTTGCTAACACTTCTACCTTTGAGCTCCCCAACTTAACCACCATCTGTTGCTTTCACTGGATCACCTTCGGCTGCCGTCGCCTATCAACATATCCGGACACCATAGTCATCCCTACCACCAACAATGCTCTTGGCCAACTTCCCTCCCATTGGTGGGTCCCTCCGATTACCTCTTACTTGTTTAAAATAAAATTTTACAAAAATGTGTGTTTGCCAAACATGTTTTTTGTTTTTAGTCTTTGAAAAAATAAATAAAAATATATTTTCTGTTTATTGTAAACGAAAAGCAGAAAACTTTAAATGTTACCAAATGGGAAGGTTTTTTTTTGTTTACAAAACATCCATCCTTTGTCAACAGGGAAAAGCGTGGAGACGTGAATATCAGCCACTTTCAGCTCAAGGGTGCCAATTTGTTGGTTTACCGAAGATACCTCACATAGAATAGCTTCACTAATTTGGTTGGCTGCCTCTTTCTCCCGCTAAAGCCAAACCTATTGCTACACAGAAGTTGAATTGCACCTGCAGCAGTAATATGTTGTGTTTACTCTACAAATATGATAAGGAAGCTCCACTGCATATTGTTGTGTTATTCAATAGATAGTTACTACCTCCCAATGATTAAATGTACCAAATACTTCAATTTTTCCCGAATCAATTAAAAATCAAGCGAAATTGGTGATTTCATGGTTTCTGAACTGTTAGCAATTTAGTTGTAAAACTTTCTTTTTCTGTTTCAAACTGTCTAATATTTATTACAAATCATGAAAAGTTAGTTGGTCAACAAGTTATTGAGTTACATCCTTCTAACTGTAGGAGAGGAAAATTGTTTAATAGTTCTGTCCATTCTGTCAAGTTTTTCAGTGTGCAAGATCTATTTGTTTCTTTTTTCTTGTGTCTATCAATTTCTTCTTATTCACAGTTTTGATTTTGAAGCATTTTCCTCTTCAGATTCGTTCCCTCTCGTCAAAGGCACATATTCTATCAAGAAAATGGGGTAATGTACCTGTTGTGCTGGCTGGTGATTATAACTGTACTCCTCAGGTTTGATACCCAAAACTATATGCGTATCTAGTTTCCTCCAGCTAGTTAATATCCGTACAGCAATATAGCATTATTTCCTTTTTGCTTCTTGACAGAGTGCAATATATGAGTTCTTGTCATCATCTGAGGTAACTTTTTTGTGGTAATATAATTCTAAAATCACATTCTCAAACTGCCAATAACTATTATCATGCTAAATTCAAACTGCAGGTTTCATGTGTAAGGTACTTGGTTAACATTTGGATGTGGTTTTTTATTTGCAGTTGAGTATCATGTCACATGACAGAAGAGAATTGTCTGGTCAAAGAAGTTGTCATCCTGCTCAAGTTTTTGGCATCGAAAGCGATACAGGAAATCCACTTGTTTTTATGGACAGGTACATTATTCACAAGTTCTTCTATTCATATGAACCAGTGAATCCCATAATCATGGGTTGGACAATGGACTTAAAGTGCACTTTGCGAAAGCAATTCAAAAGGTTCAGTTGGCCAATGTAGCCATGCGGGAAGACTAGTTACATGCTTTCTTATTTATTGCATCATTTATCACTGTAGTGGCAGTTTAGTAGTTTGGCTTGTACCTGAAATTTCATCGTTGTTTTTCTCTTCATTCTAATTGACGCTTTAGTATCAAACTAACATAACCAAATTGCAACACTGCTCATTCACCTTCCAAACAACCATCACTATCACCAGTCACTATCAACAAATCCAAACAATGAAGTTGATGAACAATAATTACCATTTTCATGTTTAGATTATTCTAATACAATTTTTTTACTAAACAGTAATCACCATCGAATGTTTCAGTAAACACACTAATATCAGAGTAGTCAACTAAAACTCACAAAGCCGAATAGTGATGAGAAAAAGTTAAAACACAGAACTATATTTCACATATGTTATAGACCCTGGTTCTGTTGAGTAAAATTCCATCGCTGCCTTGATGTAGAAAGTCTTGTTGACACTTATTAGTTTATCAATTGTCTAAAAAACTTAAACCGTTAGAAAATGGATCCAACAATTTATGCCATGCTAACACTTCCGCACACATACGATCATGACTCACAAATGAAGAGAGAAATAAACTAACTTGAATAAGGTGCACAAACATAAAACATAGGCAGATAGAAGTTAATAGTATCAATTGTCTCGAAGTAATAAGTGGTCAGGAAATGGGCTCAACAATGTATATCAAGCAAACACAATTGTCATCCTACTTTAAGATACAATGAACCACCAACAGATCTCTTCAGGTGCACTATAGAAAAAAGAGTTTATGAACTTTCAAAATAAGTACGCAGGTAGACACACTAGACAAAATAAGTACGCAGGTAGAATTTTTTTGGAGTGACTTTGTCAATTACTAACACAGATAATTGAATTCCTAGGCATTCACACTTCTCATAGTAAGATGCACGATAGACAGGCACCATTCCTCAATCTCAGAGATATGTGTCTCTTGGAACAATTATGAAGAAATGCTGGATACTTTATTTGGCACGGGGGGTAGGGGCTGGTTTACAGGAGTGACTTGACTAAATTTCCAGTTTTCAGCCTCATTAGGCCCATTTCTTCTCTTTTACTATGAAAAGCAAAGATTTTATGGCAGGTCACATGGTCAATTCCAGTTCATTCACTAAAATGATATAAACAATTTAACAAAACACACTGAGTATCTGCTTCCTTTCTGGAGGGGTTCTGATAATAATTCCTTTTCTAACGTTAATTTAATGCTCTCAGATTCGTAAATTATTATGCACTTGAACTTTTGAAATTGCTATTCCTTAATTGCTATGTTCACCTATTATTTTACTGTAAGTAATAATTGCTTTTTCCTATTTTATGCTTAACATATAGTCAGAAAATCTGTTCCAGTGTTATAAATGTCACATCCAGACCATACAACGTGGTCCAGTTCATCAAGGCATCTTTGCTTATTATTATTGTTATTTTTTCATTTGGTGGTAATATTGCAATTTTTTTGCTTGGATGCACTTCAATTCAGATTTTTCAAGTGTTGCTGGACTGGTGAAGAAGTTAAAGTTGCAACAGGCAAGGCAGATAGCCAACTTGTTGTACACCCTTTGAAGCTTAATAGCTCCTATGCCATGGTGAAGGTATTGAATGTTCAAGTGCATAATCTGTGTTTATTGGAACTGGTGAACCGCTAATTCGTTTTTCAGTTATCATATGCTATTTTGTCTGGGATGCTTAATCTGTGTTTTCACAGGGATCTACTGAAACCAGGGGCCTTAATGGTGAACCTTTAGCTACTTCCTACCATGCGAAGTTTATTGGAACTGTTGACTATCTATGGTAATTGCCTGCAAAATATTCTACTGCTAAGTTCTCTGTCACCAGGTTATTGTGGTCGTTGTGGTGAGGATAATAACAAAATAAAGCCTCTGGTGCTTCTTGCAGGTACTCAGATGGTCTTTTACCCACACGAGTTCTAGATACGCTTCCAATTGATGTTCTTCAGAAGACGGGTGGCCTTCCATGCAAGGTAAGAATGCTTTTCATGCTATCCAGCAATTTCTTTCCCAGTAAATTTAGTAGCACGAACATGCAAGCGCTGCATGAAGCATTTTCTTCTTGCATAAAACTAGATTTCACTTGAAAATTGAGAGAAAATTATGTGCAACTGTTTGACAATTGACATCTGTTTAAGCCTATTGAATTGTTGGATAGCTTGATATACATTGTTAGGCTTATTTCTTAACAGCTTAAGCTTTTGGGACGATTGGTGACTTAACATGGTATCAAAGCTCTGATTTCACGAGGTTTTGAGTTCAAGTCTTGTGATGTGTTTTCCTGTTATATTTGTTATTGTGCACACTCTGTGTGTTGGTGCACCTGTTCAGTTTGTTTGCTTCTGAGGGGGAGTGTTGGATAGCTTGATATATATTGTTGAGTCTATTTTTTAACAGCTTAAGTTTTTGGGACAATTGGTGACTTAACATGAATAATGTCAGGATCCCGCTGTAAAACATTTAAAATGAAATCCAGGCTTAAAGAACTTAGATGCATGATTAAACTCATTTTGTATGATTACATATTTCAGATGATCATACTCACATTTGTCCATTTTACACGAAACCTACTCTCTTAAAATTTGGCACCTACCAGTTTCCAACAATAGCATTAGTTTGTTCTTCATTGTGCAGAAATTGGGCAGTGATCACTTAGCCATGGTTTCTGAGTTTGCCTTCATGCCCACCAAAGAATACAGCATAAACAACACAGCTTTGGCAACTATCTCAGCAAAGGCCACCCTGTTGTCTGAAAAAGGTCCATTAATGTAACAGGTACTTGATTTTCGACAACACTTATTTTGCAGTCGAGATTAGAGAAAAAAGAAAGGAAAATTTTAAACCAAATCTCTGAGTAGACCCCCTTTTCAACTCTTTTTTCCAACTTATTAATTTTCAAAGTGCAAACCGATTTCAGACAATTCTTTCATTTTGCACCAGAATTCATAGTGGCAATATGGCATGTAGTTGGTAGTAATTATCCACCACCTCATCAAATTTAGGGTTAAAGGGTATTCTTGTAAATATATTGGTAGAATTTCTAATCAAATAATCAATTATTGATTGGAGATGGGTTGGGATAATCAATGATAACTGTGTATGGGTTTGTATTTATCGTTTTCATTTCCCATGTTTTTGTCCTTTATATTTTTCAAAAAAAAAAATACATTGGAAAGTTTGAAGAAACCCATGGTGTTCATATCATTTTGATCATTTTGAGATAGCCCGTAGCCGTGACAACAAACCCATTCGTTTGGCAGATGAGAAAAGAATGAAAAAATTTAGCGAAACCAACATCTACCATAGCACCAGCATGTTCGCCAATTATTTAACAACACTCAATTGCTATTTGCTTTGGTTTCCTTTTTATTTATTTATTTTTTAATTTGTAAGTGATAATTTACAAATATCTTGAAAAATACATTAAACCAGGCATTCAATTATGTTAGTCGAACACACATCCACCATTATATGAAAATCTTAGCAAACATAATGACCGCAATACAATCTCGAAGATGGAGAGAATGCCTCTGTGTACAGAGGGGAGCGAACCACTGACCTCCTAATGCAGTGTTAAGGGCTCTAGCCTATTGGACTAACCCCCTTGGTTAATCAATTGAGATAGGCGTCACAACAAGTCACTTTTCAGCAACGACAACAAGAGCGCAGGGCGAGAAAGTACATTAACCTGTCCATTTCATGTGTAAAGGCCTTCCAGATGGTTTAAGAAAACGTGGACATGGTTCAACACGCTGGCATGGGATCTTATGTCGTGCTTTTATGCCGTCTTGACCTTTGATTTGGGTGACAGGGCAGTATGAGATGGGCATGGGATACACACAATCTCGACCTTTGTTTTATCTTCTGCTTACCCAAACAAGGGGGAAAAAACAAGAAGAATGAAACACAATATTTTGTCTTCTTTTCTTTCCTCTCCTAACTTACGTAATTCGCTCTTTGCTTTTCTTTCCTGAGTTGCCAAACGAACTGTGAGGAGTTGATTTGGACTCCTATTAGATGGAGCTATGTTTATGTTCTGATTGGCTCTTCTTCAATGGAGAGTACGCATAATTACTGGCATGCAGTGGTTGAACCAGAAAATCGATTCCTGAGTGTCAAAATTAGCTTTAAAAAGATTCAGCTGAGATAGAAACAACCATGTATTGTGACTAATAAAGTCTGATAATAGCACAAAATTCCATCAATTTAAACACGACCCAAGGAATGGTAAAGCTAGAACCATAGGGGGGTTTTTAGCAAAATAAAACTTTAAAGGAGCAAATTAATGGAATTTTATTGAAAAAATAAAAGAAAAGAGAAACTATAAAAGATTTAGGAGAATGCATATCAAACTTTAGAATGAGAAATTTGAAAATATATTTCATAATTACAGGTAAAATTACAATTTTTAAAAATTTGAGGAGGGGTGTAAAACATTTTACAAAATGGATATAATTTGACAAAATAAATTAAATATTCAATGCATCAAAGTAGTATGCGTGAAAGTTTATAACATTGGGAGATTTAGAGATTTAGTTTGTTTTTTATATTAAATTTATAAAAAAGTTTCAATGCATCAAACTTACTGGAACAGAAACAAGAAAGAAAAAAACTTTCAATTGTTTATGCACTTAAAACTCTTTTTTTTTTTTTCATATCAATGCAAACTACATTAACACGCAAGAAAAAGAAAAATAAATCCTAACTTCTTGAATAAAACAAAGCCTAAATACATTTTCAATTTCTCTTGAAATGTTGTTGACATGCAATATGCAGTAATCAAAAGCTTACATTTCAGGCTACTGTCAGTTTTTCATTTTCTTTTCTTTTCTGTAGATGATAACCTGAAATACTCATACATCTCAGAAGTTAGCAAGAAATTATAGTAGGAAGTACTTCTGCACTTACATGGACAAAAGCCTGGAAAGGAAAAATTGGAAGAACTTTCTAACCAACCACAACATAAGGTGAAGTTTTTAAGTGCGCAACCGTAATTAGTGGAACTGCAAGGTTAGCACATAAATGGTACACAGTTAGACTTTTTTTTGAACCGGAGAACTCTAGTTTTGTTTTTTTGGGGACATAAGGCCAAGATAACTAATCATGACAAAAAGGAATTTGTTCTTTCTAACTTGGGATTCGGTTGGATGTAGTTTTTTTACTAGCGTTTTTATTTAGCTTTTGTCTATTTGTACTAGTTCTCAGTTTTTTCTTTTAATAGTTAAGTGAAAAAACCAAACTAAATGCCCAAAAAGTAAAAAAATGGATGATGTTAATTAAAAGCGCCCATAAAGCTAAAATTTGATTGAAAAATCCATGCAAAAGGTGAATCCAAATGAGACCTTAGATAAGAAACTTAACATTATTTCAACCTACAAAAGAAGATTCACCACATGTTATTTTTAATATGGCTTACGGTAACATAGGTTTTTTCTAATACTCTTTGTCATAATTACAAGGACTCATAGGAGGTCAAGTTTTTCATTGGAAAATGAAGTTCCAAGAAATCTCAATTCTAACTGACTTTATTCATTTATTTGCTGCAGGATTTGCTGAGGTTGATTTTGATTTTGTTTCTTTTTATTGCTGCTGCAGTAGATTACTGAATATTTGGTGCTTCAATATGGAAATTTCCTGTATAAGTAACACGGAGCTTAGTTCAAATGGACATTTGATCTCGTATAACAGGGTGAGAAGTAATACAAAATCTTACCCCATTGTAAAGCGTCCCAATGAAGCGCGACTTCTCTATAGACACAGAAAGAATCAGTGTTTGCTGAGGCAGCTTTATATAAGCACTCTGAAACAAATAGAAATTACTATCTTGAACATTGGTATATTATGTAAGAAGATCAATGGGAAATGCACTCCACAATTTTACAATTTAGTCACTAAATATGGTTTAAAGAACCCTTTTATCAAAGAAGTGCCTTTGGTTTGTATTTATCCAAATATACATACATATGTATATATATCTTATATATCTTATATGCGAGGGAGGCTTGTGAGTGGCCTCATGAGAATTGTAAGCGGCAAGAGTCGAGAGGGAGGGAACACTATAATGAGTGGCATTCCAGAACCTGCAGCGAGCGTAGGAGTGCCACACTGGCTTGGAATTAGGCGTTTTAGGTGTTGGGTATGAATTTCCTTCTGAAATCTGGTTTTGATCATACTCAAGAGTCAAAATATTCCTGTTTGTTGCATGTGGAGCCAAATCTGTTGGTTGAGATGGTAACAAAGTTTGGTTTGTTAGGAGGTTAGATATAAAGTACTACCTGAGCTACTGAATTTGATCAGGGAGGCTTGAAATTAAGAATCACAGAAATAGCAAGGATATTCTAATGCACAAAAAGCCCTAAAATTTCTGTTTGGCATTGAAAATTAGAAAAGCAACTTTAAGCAGATAGTACTCACCAGCCTCTTTTCATCTAGTTGGTCAAGTTTTGATTGATGGTTCATTGCATCAACTATGAGATACTCCACTTCGCCGCCATGTCGTCTGATAAGAAGTTAGAAAACAAGATTATAGGCAACTTCTTGACCAACATTAAACATAGAGTTTCCAAGGGAATCTATTAACAAATAGACTGGTGAGGTTTTTGTTGGTACCATACATGCTATCAACTTGAGGCTTAGCTACAATCTGTTCCATGTGCAGAGTCTCTAGCCAGTTGGCGACAAGCCTGAAGATACAAATATAAGATTGTGTAGGAGAGATTATCGAGAATTGTAAAAACTCCAAGAGATCTAACTGTTCTGCAGATACAACAGTTAAAGATCCCAGGAACATACTAGAAAGAGCTACTATTCGTGCTTGTTTTTACGTGGTTGGACATTTAGTCAATAGGACTATAAATGTGCAGATGTTAATATGTTTTTCTGCCCTATATATATTATTTTCTTTTACGAGTTTAACTATAATAAAGAAGTAAAAACTTAAAAACTCTTAGAAGCTTAGAGACAATAAGAACTACTAAGGAAGATAGATTGACTTCATAAGTATACTCAAAAAAGGAACAGTAATTGCCACGCCTCAAACTCCGGGCCACGTGAAATACCCACAAGCAACCAAAAATAACACCCAACCCGAAAATACACTCTCAAAATAAAATATACATGCATTGTATATAACTGCCAAAAGGCTTACAATATACGGTTCCAACACCGGAAAAACATGTAAACATTCATGATACAGAAAGAACCAAAAAGGAAAGACTATAGATCTTCCTCCTTTCCAGCAACCCCGGATCAACTTGCGTGACTAGTACCTGAAAAACATTTCAAATCCCACACCGTGAGCCAAAGCTCAGTAGAAACTAGACAACACATGCAATATAAGTTAAACATGCTAGAAAAACGAGGTGCAGCTTTAGACTCTCTTTTAAGCCTTCAAAACGATTTTCACAAACAAGGGAAAGCGAGGATAATAACCATGTTGGACTCACAGGAGTCTCGAAAACGGTTTGAAAACGGTTTTCATATCGCGATTCACGCGAGTCTTAAAAACAATTCAAAATTGGTTTTATCCGTCCCATAATGCATTTCATGCAATCTATGTACCCTCTCAAACTTTCACCGAGAGACTTCAAACCCAACAAATGCAATACAGATGCATATAACCAGCGCTCACAAGCGGCAATAACAATCCTTACACTGAGATAAGGTCCGTACTCCAATACATGTTCCCGGGGTAAAACCGTAGACCACAGGGTAAAAACCGCAGCTCACCGGATAAAACTGCAAACCACCGGATAAAACCGCATCCTGCGGAATAACACCGAACAATACGGGATAACACCGAATACTACGGGATAACACCGAACACACGTATACATTTACAAACCGAAACCTTAAACGCTTCAAGACCACAGAAGGCCACTTATCCGAATACCATGTACAAGAATAAAACTATCCACAGTTCTATAAGCACAAAACATGTATAACCACGACGTTCCACATAACGACGCCACATAACCCAACACGACATTACATGCCGCACGCCCGTCATCCGTTTACCCGAACGATCCGTCCACACACCAGGACCTGTCCACACACCGAGACCCACGTTACACGTACGACATCAAAAGCCATACAATTCACCTACATAATCCATGCATAAATAAACTAGAGTTATAAATGCATATAGCCACGTAATCTCACGTCATGACGCCACCCGTTATATAACCTAACATCCACTCACATGGATAACCAACAATCCACAGAGCTCAACCTAACCCAAGGCCAACACGAAACACCTCAAACCACTAAGTTACAAAACACCTCAAACCACTAAGTTACAAAACACCACATTTTTCCTCAAAGGACCACGGGCCCAAACATGCCTCGTACCCAACCACGACGCACACAACCGTCCCCCAACAACCCGTATCAAACCATGCGCGCCACCCCCGAGGACGGCATCCAAAGAAACACCCGGAGCCATGACACAACCCTCAAAGTCACCACACAACCAACCGAACCCCAAAAAGAATCCAACAGTATCTCAGTCGACTAATCCCATAATCAATCAACTGAATACCTTTGTAAACCAATTGGAAACTAAGGAACTAACCACCAAACAACTAAAACAGCCCAGGTCCTGTCGACTGGACCCCCCCTCCAGGCGACCCAAACAACACACTGGAATCTCACAAAAAACGCTCAAAACACACTGTCCAGTTGACTGACCCTCACGGTCCAGTTGACTGAACCCAGATCCAGTTGACTGAACCCAGATCCAGTCGACTGAACCCCGGTTCAGTCGACTGAACCCACCTCCGAGCTACGGTTTCAACCTCCCAAATCTCGAATCAACGCCTCCAAACTCCCATCCAACACCCTCGGACATACACACGCCCAAGCCTAACACCAAAACCTCGAAAGAAACTCTCGAAACACGATTTCATCCACCAAAATCGACAAAAAATAGGTTTTAAACCCAAAATCCAACTTGAACATAAAATTAGATATTATGCTATTTAACTGGTAAAAACACACACGATTACATGTAGCACCCTTATAAGACATGAGAGTCTAGGATCCTACTTCGGTGAGTTAAAAACTCGATGCCTCGAACCACGTGCAAAATCGAGTTTCGTCAAAATGAAATTCCATCCGGATGGATGCGTAGCCCACCATGCCAATAATAAGGATCGGTTGTTGGATCATCGAAAATCGAACTCCGGGCCCCCAAGAAGTTTGAGAGAAAACAGAGAGAAAAAATAGGAAACTTAGCTTGTAAGTTTTGAAAATGTTTTTTGAAAATATTTAACTCTAGATATTTAAGGCCTCCAAAATATTTTTTTTTTTGAATTTTTGAAATTCGTACCGCAACACCCAACGGCCCCGGGAACCTGCCCCACATGCATATCTAAGCCTGATCATACATCAAAACACGTAAAAACATGCTGCAACAAAAACACTAAATGCGCGTCGAAAAAGAAAACGGGTCAGGGTCTCACAGTAATTCCTGAACTTACATATCTGAAGCTGTTCTCTCCCTGTAGGCCTGTCATGAAAAATAAAATATTTTAGCTATCGATGTGAATAATTAGCCAAATGTAGGCCATTGACTTGCAAATCCTTTGGATAGGCACAGGAGCTGAAGAAGCAACTCATCCCGTTTTTCTTGGCAGATACAATTTTCATCCCAAATTTGTTCATTTGATAATTGAAAGGATTGAGTTCAAATACTCATATGTTACTGATGCCATATTCATCCCAAATTCCCAGATTTGTTCATTTCCTTGCATTATAATTTTCTGATTGCAGGTACATTTGATTGCTATCAGTTCATGTCTACTTTTTGACAAGCTTAAATGCCAATATATAGAATGGTTATGTGATCAAAATCTTTGATTGTGAATCTTTAAAATTCTCATTTTTAAGATCTTATACTAGTATGCACTATGTAATTCCATGTAATGGTAATCGGTATTATCTCTATTTAAACAAACAACTACTTCAAACCATTTGTTCAGGAACATACCACCAGTCTGTTGACAAACAATGTTTGTCCTTTTTCCCTTGTTGTTAGGTCCCCCTGTGAACACAAAGATACTGAGGCATTAGAACATGTATTGTTTATCGAATTTACATACTTTCATAGATTAGATGTAAACCAAGAGGAACAAGGAATGATGAGATAAGTTCTTTAATCAACACAATTGCACCATATGCTAGTGAACGAGTGATGTGTAGTTCATATACTTCATCCTAGCCACAACTGGAATTACCTCCCATACTTTTACATATCCATCAGGTGGTCTTTCTAGCAGAACTCCGCTTGCAGATTGCAGCAGGGGTGCTTTGATGCCGAAAGTATTAGTTATAACAAGAGATTCCTTTGTGCCTTGTTCAGAATTATCTGCCCTGTAAATTGCATTGCCTGCAGTGTTTGTTATACTGGATTGGCCAAAGGCGTTAGTAAGTCTCCTCTTCAAGCGGCACTCATCTTGTGCCATTTCTGCCCATCAAAAAGCTCGTGCGGTCTTGCTAGGCAGCAATTGACTGATACTTGCAGATCCTTGAAAATTTGCTATAGGCCGCAACCTCTTTGAGTTTCGATACACGTTTGAAGCTCCAGAACCAAAAAAGCCAGTAGTGTTCTTTCGTGCAGCTCTTGGAGCACCCATTGATGATTCTGATTTAAAAGTTGATGGTGCGCTCCAACAAAGATTTCGTGTGGATCCTTCTACTTTTGAAAGTGTTGCAGACTCTGGAGTGCTGAAGGCTGAGGTCCTCACCACGAAAGCTTCCGAGTTAACTGCAAGTGACATATTCTGATGAGAACTCTTGTATCCACTGCCAACTATTTGAGATTCGGAGGGACTTCCTGCATTTATGGGTGAGGATTTCGAAACTTCACTATGCTTTAGAGTCCTCAGAATGTTGGCATTTACTGCTGCCAGACTCCCTGGGCACGTGTATTTTGATAAAACAACACCTGTTGGGGTAACTGTCAGTTTGCTGTCGCCAAATCCTTTATCAATCTGAGAAGTCGAATTTGAAGATGCTTGCCCTTGTTTCTTGTATTCTATAGCAACAGGTTCCTGAGCAAGAGTATAACTAGTTAACGACATTGCTTTGGTAATAAAAAGGTCCCTGCCTCCCACTGAAGAAGGTTCATCGAGTTCAATAAAATAAGGATAGAAATTATGAAGGTTCATCGAGTTCAAAAAAATAACGATAGAAATTATGTAGTGGTCTCGGATGGAAGCCAAGACATAGAAATGTAGGAGACAGAAGTTTTACGGATTTTTCAAGGACATTAGTGACATCTTGTTGCGGAATGTCTTGCTGGCTGATAGTAGATTCAACTGCTATTCCCCCAAATATGATCATAGCGTAATCTGAAAAAAATAGAATTGATTGTAAGTTCTGCACAAAGTAGAGAATTAAGTACCGCTAGCGATGGGATTATATTCGGTACATAAATTAATATCAGAAGGTCAATAAATTGATAATTTTCTTCTACTCTTTGTTTTTGAAAAAACTTTTACCACCTGCACATTTCCCCTCCACAATTTGTTGCTCTAGAGTCGAAGTGGAAACATTTTGTGCAATTATTTCTTGGTGACTCGTTGAGGGATTACTCGGCTTCTCCTGGATTATCATGCAATCATCATCTGACAAAGAAAAATCAATGTGAAATGTTCCAAGAAGTACACTACAGATTCAAAGATAATTAGGCATAATAGATGCTTGAACATTTTCTTTTGCTTGGTCAGTTTTATAAAACTTTTACCATCTTCACATTTTTCTCTCTCAGTTTTCTGTTGCACAGGTTCATCACTGTGATAGTGTTCTGCAAGTTCTTGCTGACTCGTCGCATGTTGGTTCATTACTTCTTGGAATATCATCATCATGTCATCAACTGACAAAGGAAAAATTGCGGTAAGTGTTTCAAAAACTCATTGATTTGAATACAAAACAAAAGAAGAATATGTTAGTTATCAAGTAATATAGTAAGCCCGATGATTTAAAAATACTATCTTTCTTTGCTTGTTGTTGCTGTATAACTTTTACCACTTCTACATCTGTCATTTTTTGTTATCTGCTTTGAACTTGTGGTAGGAATATTGTCAGATAGAAATTGTTGCTGCTGACTGATTGTCAATTCACTCACTTTTTCTTGGAATGCCATGTTTTCGTCACCTGAAAAGTAAAAATGAATAATCAGCATTCAATAAAAATTAAACTATGTTACATGAACTCTTCTAAATTTATAAAGTACCCGTGTTGGGCACTCGACATTCGGATAAAGGTATGGAATGTGTCGGACGTTTTTTTTTTACTTGGACTTTCACCTAGAAACCATATTTAGTAATTTGAGGTAACTCTGATATCATACTGTTAGCTTTATTATAATTATATTAGTTTTATTATTATTATTATTATTATTATTATTATTATTATTATTATCTGGTGTGGTTGGGCACACCATTTATTATTGTATGGTCTCGTTGTTCTATAAATA
>JAOTRH010000016.1:10265527-10284722 GCA_034768845.1 Heliamphora exappendiculata | reverse complement strand
GGAGAGAGGTTTGTGGATGTAAAGTTTGTGGAGGTGGGGTTTGTTGAGGTAGGGGTGCAGCGGTACTATATATATATTGGGGGGGGTTTCCTGCTTGGGGGCCGAAGGAGGTTCTTTTTTTTTTTGTTTATTTATTTATATATTTGTCTCGCGAGAAGGTGAAGGTGCGCGCTGGGAGGTTATGGAGGTAGGGGTGGATGCATAGGGGAGGAGAGGGGGAGAGGTTTGTGGATGTAAAGTTTGTGGAGGTGGGGTTTGTTGAGGTAGGGGTCTAGCGGTACTAGTTTTGCTAATATATATATATATATATATTATGCTACCTTGGTGGTAAAACTTTTTATATGGATGGAGATAAAGGTTTGCGGAGGTAAAGGTTACGGAGGTAGGGGTGATGGAGGTAAGGGGTACTGCGGTACTTTGCTTTTTTTTTTTTTAAACTACCGTGGAAACCAAGGAAGTAAACTGTTTATATAGATGGAGAAAAAGTTTGAGGAGGTAGGGTTGTGGAAGTTAAACTTTTTTGGTTTTCTTATAAGTGGAGATAAGGTTTGAGGAGGTGGGGTTTGTAGAGGTAGCGTTTGCGGAGGTAAAGGTTACGGAGGTAGGGGTGATGGAGGTAAGGGGTACCGCGGCTGATTATTTATTATTTATTTTTTTAAGCTATCGTGGAGGTAAAACATTTTATATAGATGGAGATAAGGTTTGAGGAGGTAGGTTTTGTGGAGGTATGAATTGTGGAGGTAGGAGTTGTGGAGGTAGTGTTTGCGGAGGTACTACTTTGGCGATTTTTTTCTTTATATATTTTTGTTGTTTTTTTTTCCAGAGTTGGCAAGCTATAATGGGCTACAGCGGAGATAAACTTTTTATATAGATAGCGCAGAGATAAACTTTTTTATATAGATAGCGAGCTAGAGTAGAGACTTTTTAGTTTTATTTTATTTTAATTTTTTAGGAGTTAGCGAGCTAGAGCGGAGATGATTTTTTTTTTTTTTAATAAAAGGAGTTGGAGCGCTAGAGCAGAGGCGACCTAGAGCGGAGATGAACTCTCTCTTCTTTTATTTTTTTATTTTTTAAAGAAGCGGAGAACTTTGCTAGGGAGGGGGTGGCGGCCAAAAGTTAACTTTTTTGTTTTATTTAAAAGTTTAGAAAAAGGAGGGCTTTGCCACGAGGTGGGTGGCGGCCAAAACATTTTTTTGTCCGGAGGGGCGTGGTGGCCAAAACTTAACTTTATTTTTTTATTTTTTATTTCAATGTTTAGAAAATGAGCGTTTTCCGGGAGGGGTGGTGGCTAAAAACCTTTTTATGCTCGGAGGGAGGTGGCAGCCAAAACTCAACTTTTTTTTTTCTTTTAAAAATGTTTAGCAAAGGAGAGAATACCTTTTGGCAAGAGAGGGGTTCGGCTAAAACCTTATTATGCGCGGAGGGAGAGCGTCGGTTGGAAATCACTTTTGCGTAGAATGGGAGGGCCGGTTGAAAACCAATTTTGTGCTGAGGCGGAGCGCCGGTTGAAAATCAATTTGTTCGAAGGGAGGCGTTGGTTGGAAACTAGATTTTTTTTTTCTTTTAGAAAGAGGTTAGAACTTATTTGTTTGAGACAATGGGGCCGAATTCTTTGATTACTCGTACTCTTTGATTACTCATACTTGTTATCTTCCTCGAGTTTTACTTGCTGAAAAAAGGTTTTTTTTTAAATTTTTTTAATGAACTTATTGTCCATTGTATTACGTACATAGGTGTTGATGGTAGGGTTACCTGCCATGGGTGGTGATCACAGCAGCAACAGCAGCAATGACGTGGGTGGGAGAGACTTTGAGACATTATGTGATCTCGACTGGAGTAGCGACCCCTGGACGAGTTTCAAGTTTTGTTGAGCATGTTTCAAGTTAGGAGGCATTTGATCCTACGACACTAGTTTTGGATGCTGACACAATTGAGTTTAGGGCTGATGTAGTAGAGCCACCGACGGTGATGGAGCCCTGAGCAGATGTTGCGGAGCCTCTGGCGGTGGTGGAGCCTAGAGCCGATGTAGCGGAGCCTCTGGTGGGGATAAAGCCTTGAGCTGACTTAGTGGACCCAGTGATGGAGCCTCAAGAAAGTAGCGGCTCCGGCGGTGGTGGGGCCTTGAGGACTTAGTGGAGTTAGTGGTGGAGCCTCGAGTAGATGTAGCGGCTTCAGCAGTGGTGGAGCTTCGAGTCGATTTAGTGGAGTTAGTGGTGGTGCATCGTTACGGACGGGACCGGATAGTTGTTTATCAGTTTCGGTGAATGTGATGGGTAAGGAAGTGTCCTTCAATATTTTATGGACGGGACCAGATATTTTATGAAGTGTGGCTTTCATTGCTTGGAGTCGATTTGGCTCGAAAAGTCCGAATTGGTCAAAGAACCATTTGAACTTAGTGGAGTTTTTGATGGTGGCGGCTCACTTCTCTTCTAAGGTCGGTAAGTCCTGCTCTGCCACTACTTCACAACCAATGGGCTCTTCCAACTCGTCGTGATGAGAAATGGCCATCATTGAAGCACTGAGGGGGGCGTTGTTACCATGGCTGATCATCATCACTACTTTAACCTTGTCTTAGGTGTTGGGAAAAGGGGATCTCAGAGGACATCCTTGTTTTGGGAGAGTTCCAACGCTTCATCATTGAGCATCTTCTTTACTAGGTGTCGTAGTACCCAACAATCCTTGGTGGTATGGCGCACCATCCGGTAATAGATGCACTAGTTTGGATGAGAGAGATCTCTTCTTGAAATTGGTTTCTTAGCTTCAAGCAATACCACATTTCCATCATTGACCCGTGTGTCCAGAAGTGCTTGTGCTTCCTCCACCGTCATTGGGAGAGGGGGAGGTTCCTTGAACTTGGTTTGTTTGTTGCGGTCATCGTGTGCTCGATTAAAAGTACCGGAGGCAGCATACACAAAGGGGCCCTGTTTAAACCCAGGCCTCCAAGAAGAGGGAGAATGGTACCGCTACGGGCAAGGTGGTTCACGGGGAGCGGATTTGACTGTCTCGCTTAGGTTTCTAACTGCTAAACATAAAGTAGAGAAATCTTGAAAGTTGTGATTTATCATATGGATCTTATTGGTAGAGCTCATTCCTTCGATACAAAGCCACACCAGCTGATCTTTGCCTACTGGGTCCTGAATGTACACAACCAGTTCGCAAAAACGTCGCACATTTGTAAGCAGGTCCTCTGAGTGTTTCTGGCTTTCGCACATATGTAAGCAGGTCCTCTGAGTGTTTCTGGCTTTCCCTCATGAGGTGGAGGGTAGTCAGGCATTCTTTCATGTAGAAGAACTTGGCATAGAACTTTCTGATCAACTCTTCCCATGAGGAGATAGAGCTAGGGAGTAAGTTGGCGTACCATGAATAAGCTTTGTCAGTGAGGGATTTAGAGAACTCTCGTAACCTAAGATTTCTATCTCCGCTATGAATACCGAGCGTGTCTACGAATCGAGTGACATGCTCCTTAGCACTTCCCCTCTGCTCATCAGAATGGGTGAACTTGGGGACGACGTAGCCCTCGGGGTAGGAAGAATTAGGACTTCAAGAGGGTATGGGAGACGTAGATCGAGGTCTAAAGTAGTGGAAACTTTTTTTGACTGGAGGAGGGCACGTACGTGTTCTTTCATCTGTTCCAAAGTGAAGTGTGCCACAAAAGAACTAGGTTGACCTTGTGGGTGTAGGGCTGAGCCTATACCGTGAGAGAAAACTTGGGGGACTCGAACTGGTGGTTGCTTTGCCAGTGGTGGCGGGGGTTGCACCCGTGGTCCCTTAGGTTCTAAGTATGCCTGAGTTTTCGAGCCCACTAGGAGGGGTGGATCGGCTGCTTCTGTTTGGGAGCCTGGTACGGAATTGTGTCTCCTCTGCAAGGTGAGTAGAGTTTCCATGAGAAGGTTTTGAGTTTGCTGCATAGCCACTAGGTGATCAGCTACGGCTCAAAGTTGATCGGCAATGATGAGGTTAGCCGGTTGCTCGTTGTGGGGACCATATGTATGATGTCCCTCTGAGGTTTTTGTCACCTCAAGGCTGGCTTGGGAATTGTTAGTGTTATCATGTGTAGCTTTCTTGGGAGCTATGTATGGCGGACATCACTCTTCTCCAGCAGAGTATAATGTAAGATGTAGGGTTCGGGCGTAGGCCGGAGTAGTAAAGTCTGCGAAGATGGAGTGCACCACGGTGGCTCGAGGATGCTGGAGATGGAGGAGGTGAGAACTCAGGGCAGCCTTAGAGAGAGAGAGAGAGTGGCAGTGGAAAGCAACCAGAGATATGAAGAGGTTGAGATGATTTAGTTGAGGATGATATGCTTTGGAAGGAGTGTGCCCATTTATAGGTGGTGTGGAGGGACACTAGTATCTTCAAGATCACTAAGGACGACGGGTGTCCTACCTTCCATTGGTTCTGTAGATATGATCTATTAGCTCTGGTGTCCCGTACGATATGCTGAGGTGGGTATCATACGGCGTATCACAATGTTTGCAAGTTTGGTCTGGTAGATGCCAGCTCCTAAGCTTGAAAGAGCTCTGTGTTTTGATTAGGTGTCTCTCTCTCTTTATAACCGGTCATTTGGAGTTGCTTGGACGCCACTCCATTGACAAACCCTAGAGTTCTAGCCTCCAAACCACGTACCTCCTTTATTTTTGAGCGAGGAGGTGCTTAGGCCCTGCTCCCAGCCTAGGACCATGTTAATGTTGGAGATGGTGTGGGTTGTGGGTTGGCTCACTTGCCCAAAAGGGAGTTGCCCCGACGACTCGCGTGGAAATTAGCTCGCCGGCCTACTTGCCCAGAGACGAGGAGATTGGCCCAGATCTCACATTTCTTCCCACAACTAGGGTTTTTGAATTAAAACAAGTTTTGACATACATCAACACCTCACTTCATATAACTCATTTAATTTCACAAATATTACTTAACTCCTTCCAAACACGAATCTCAAGTTCCATAGAACTAGGGTTTTCACAAATAAAAAAAGGGTTTCATATCATTTTTCATACATAAGATAAATTAATCACATATCTAAGAAATTTATTCAAGATTAGTTGAAATCCTATCTAAGTGTGTCAAAACTTGAAACTTTTAAACACTCGGAACACCCGAACTCGCTAAATAAAAAATCCACTTTGTGGAGAACGCTGCTCTTGACGCCTAAAATAATCTTTGTTCTTGAGGTTTTAATCAACTCCAACTTTTTGACCTTCAAAATGTAGAGAGGAAGGAGAGAACCCTAAACTACCAACAAAGGTGGATGAGGAAGACGAGAGATGAGGGGGAGAGAGACGTTGGGGAGAGGAGAGGAGGGAATGAAAGACTTGGTCTTTCATTTTGGCTTCCTAGAGAAGTTAAAGGTGTGGGCCCACTCACCCAACCCACAAACCAAAATTTATTCCATGATGTATTTAATTCTCACACAAACTTTCAAATTAACCCAAAATTGATAATTATAACTTGATATTAATTTAAAATTTTCATTCTCTAGAATTTCCGAGATTCAAATTTATTCCCGAATTAAATTTCTCGGGCCTCCGCGCACACATGCGGTTCTAACAAAGCTTATAAAAAGGCTACCGGGCCCACTGGCCACCGTCTCGCATCACGTGGGGTAGCCACTCATCTGATGATATCAAACTAGTTAACTTATCAAGTAGAGATGATCCATTCATTAGTTTTCCTGTTATCTATTTTCTTGTGCCCACTTAGCTTTTTTCCTTCCTTCCTGTATTTCTCTTTAATAGATTTGAAGATT
Source organism: Heliamphora exappendiculata (assembly GCA_034768845.1). NCBI lineage: Eukaryota > Viridiplantae > Streptophyta > Magnoliopsida > Ericales > Sarraceniaceae > Heliamphora > Heliamphora exappendiculata. The sequence goes on along the minus strand of JAOTRH010000016.1, from coordinate 10,278,985 downwards.
ATTTTCTTCATCCCTTATATTTTTTGTCTTCGGTTTTCTGTTTTTGTTTGAACTTTGTTTTCTCGCCTTAATCGACTGATGACTGGTCTTCATGAAGGAATGATTCTGGCAGCTAATGTCCATATCTCAGCCCTGAATGCATCATGATCTCAGAAACAGTGCCAATGAGTCGTTTAACAAATGGAGATGCTGAGTACAATCTTCTCAAACAAAGAGACCATAGTCTATGTGAAGGCTATAACGGAGGAAAGGGAAACCTGGGCTCTGGTGGAGGCAGTGCTACTAATTGTCAGGGTGGAAATAAAGGGGAAGACATAGTTTCAAGACTAGCTGTCAGAGACACTGCAGAAAACGTAAATGGGAACATGCAGCCAGATGTTATATCCGTATGTTTGAATATTACTGATCCCAAAAGTATATTTTATTTAAACATAGGTTGCCTGCTTGAGAATACGAAAGTGTCACTTAGCCATGTTATTTAACTGCAGAAAAATGCAAGGCAGCCTAAAGAAATGACTGTGCAAGATATGTACAATAACCAATATGATTTTGATGACGACGATGATGATAGTGACTGGGAGCCCTTGCAAGAACCTACAGCAGTTGTAAAGTGGTTTTGTGTCAATTGTACAATGGTTAACCTTGATGATGCTGTCCATTGTGATGTACGGTTACATTGTCAACTTCTTTCTTACTGCTGCATCCATAATCTTTATCTATGAATTTAGTTTTTTGGTTGAATGGTACATTTTCATCTATGGGTTATGTGTTTCTAACTCAATTAGCGGTTTCTTAACGGACATATGTGATTGTCTATAGTTAATGTAAGGCAATCCCTTGTATGCAGATATGTGGAGAACATAAAGAATCGGGAATACTCAAGCATGGATTTTTTTCTTCTCCTTTGTTGAAAGAAGCAGGTCTTACTCAGAATGAGGCAGATGTGGTAGAAAGATACAAAGGTAGTTGCATATGGTCGGCTAGTATATTTGTTCCATATTGTTTCCTTCAGTGACATCAATGTGCAAAAGTTTTGGCTAAGACAATTTTGGTGGGACAATTTTGCTCTCTTGGGCTAACTATGCCTAGTTTTGCGTTTGGAAAGAAACCTAGGCAATGTCTGTTGAATGGTTGTTTTCATAATGGGTGAAGTCAGGGTTGCTTTTCAGTACATATCAGCTGAGAACTATTTCTTGATTGTGGGAAAAAGCGATCATTCCAAAGGTGTGAATTTTGGTTGTCACTAATGCAGGGGCTGACCCAAAATTTGGATGGTCATTAATATGTCTAAGGATGTCTATATCCTGGGACTCTGTGTGTGCGCGTGCCCATGTATATAAAATAAGGTACTCGTTTTTTGGTCAGAGGTTCAACTAACGTAGTTTAGTTACCAAATCTTTCTATTACTACCCACCTCCCTAATATAATGTGGCACTGGGCTCGGACTGCAATGTATGGACAGTGTTGCCACCATCCTAATCAGAGACAGTTATTAACAACTAATCAAATTAACGCTAATATATTAGGTTTTTGTGTGTAGAAATCAGAAAACAAAAAAAAAGACAGTGCAATTGCATCATAGCTTGTTCATTAAGTCTAATGAATGTCGGCATAGTGTTGACCATTATAGAACACTTTCCTCTCCGTAGAAGGCTAATATATCAGGTTTGTGTGTAGAAATCGGAACACAAAAAAAATGAAAAAGTGCATTTGCATCATAGCTTGTTCATTGAGTCTAATGAATGACGGCATAGACTGGATTGAGTTTTGTTCAACGTTATATAACACTTTCTTCTCTGCAGAACATTGTTAAAACTTTTCATATTGGAATTTGCACAAGTTTGTAGCCGTATGTTAAACTTATCGAAAGATTTCCAGGAATAAAATATTGAATTCATGAACGGAGTTTTTATGAGGTATCACTCTTTAGGAAACAAGTTACTGGTAATAGAGAAAGATATTCTTGCAATGAATGAATTTCTTTTACTTAGCACTATTGGATTCTTTGTAATATTAGATTCATTAAATATTTGAGCGGGCCTCTCCCAATTATCATTCTATCCACCTAATTAACAAAAAAAGCTATTACATCAAATTAATGGTATGATTCATGGAGGTTCTTGAAGCAAAAAAATATTTCTATGTTTAGAAATCTCTTAGGTTAAGGAATGATGCAGGGCAATGGGAATAATTTCTTGGAACTTTATTTTGAGCATTATTTTGCCCATAGGCGAATAATCAGTTTCTTAATTCTGTCACTAAGTTGCAAAATCTAGCACAACTAGTGCTTTATTAATTAGCTAAGCGCTCAAGACCTCTTTAGGATTTTGCGTGGTGTACTAATTTTGTTGTTAAAGCTTTTATAACGATCTTTTACCTATGTTTTACTCATGTTAAACTGAATCTATTTTATGTGGAGATTTTTGAATTTTGAACAAGGTATGATGCTAGAACCACCAAGGGGTGTTGTTTATAATTTTGTGCAATTCCAAGATGCGAGGTTGTCACACTTTACTGAAATAATAATGTATAATTTCATTATTATGCTTATTGAACTGTTGGACTTTGTAATCAAGTAATGCAATTCTTTTGCTGCCATCCTGCTTGAATTTCTTTTAGGTGCAGATTCATGCTTGCAAATTTTGAGGTCAGACAATTCAACGGCAGTAGGATTTGATGAGAGAATGTTTCTTCACTCAGAGGTATGCGTTGCTTTCCTACGTGTAACTTTTTTATAAATTTCCTTTAGATTTGAATTTCTTTTAATATGGTTTGTTGTTAAGTACTTAGCCTATGTTGGGCCTAGCTTTTTTTTGAAGCTCTTTGCCTAAAAGCCTTTACAAAAGCTCACTGGTTTGTCCTAAGTTGGCTTTTTTCTACATTTTTTTACATTTATTTTTTTATAAAAAAAGTCAAAAAGCTAAAAAGCCTAGAAAAAAACTAGTCCAAACACAAGCTTACTATTCATGATATGTATCTAATGATTCAATACCTTAAAGAGATAAAGCGATACATATCGTATATGTGTATCTTGTTTTAAATTTATCTTATGATACACTACGATATATGATGCGATATGCATTACATGATGCGATATATATGATGCATGAATACTTAATTTTTTAGATAAACTTACTTTGTTACAATAAATATTGTTGGAACGTTTTGCATTATTATGTTATTGAAAGTAAGTTTTATTTTGTTTTTGCCCGCCTTCATAAATTTCTACTCGCATGGTATTAAATATTTTATGACATTGGTTTGTGGCTATTCACACGGTTACACCTGCATAGTTTTCCCCTATGAACAACCTAGTTCATAACTTAAAAATTGTACATTAAATATTAAAAGCTAAATGATGTGTTAAATACGATACATTAGTGTATTTTACAATTGTTAATAATGAGAAACATTTTGACAAAAAATTCGATTTGAGTTATAAAAACGCATTTACTTGCCATAGTTTTTTTTCTTGTATTTCATATGTATAAAATATTAATTCATGTATATCTTTGTTTTTGAGAACTTTACTTTTATAATGTTATTAATTAACATTGTATGTTTTGTTCTTGCTAGATATCTATGTTTTAATAAATATACTTAATTTGACCTATTTTTAAAAATGCTAAATATCTTATGATACTTGATACGATATGATAAACGATTCAAAAAATAAAAGAACGATATGCGATTCGTATCCCGATTTGACAACATATACATCTATATTTTGGTTCCTTGTCGGTATAAAATTTATGTAGGATTTATCTCTATGATTTTACATGTTAAATTCTTTTTCTTAATAATAGAAGTGTACTAATGTCTGATAGATATTGACATCTAAATTTTGTTCTCATCAGAAGTTTTAAGCATTGAGTGTATTTTGTATAATACTCCTAGTTTTAATGATTCTAGTTACGGAGTTACCTATAATTCTATTGGCTCATGTCATAGTTTTAAATTTTGGTTGTATGTCATGATATATTTGTAAATGAAAGCAATATTTTGATACTTAACTGAGAATATGACAACCGGGATATTGAGAATATCATTGATATATTGGAAAATAATAATGAATAACAAAAAGTAATGAATGAATAATTGCTGCTGATATCTTGAACAGTCCCTCAACCCTTCTTTGTTCCTTCCCCCTTGACATATTGCTTCATAACAAATCATCTTTCATTAATATCTTTAGTCCAAAAGTATGAAACTAAATTAAAGTTGTGTTTGACATTTTTTTAAGTAAAGAAATAAGATTTTGTTTAACATGGGTACAAATCTCGCATTTAGAATACATTTTGCGAATCTGCAACTACTGTATCAATAACAGTACATTACCTTTTTATTGGGCTGGTGAGAATGCTATCCCTTTATGAATATTCATACAGGTATTGGTTATTGAACTGCTTTATCCCTCAGACCTGATTTTACTTATTTGAGAATCCTCCCTTTTCCATCCCGTCACTAAAAGTTACCTCCTTGTAGAAGAATTTTGTTTGTCAGATATTGTCTCAGATACTGGGGTGGAAACCATGCTATAATTGCTGCTAGCCTTGAGTTTCAAAATTTCGAAGTAAAATCTTGTAACTGCAAATGATGGACAATATATGGGTAACACTCCACCCATATCAGCTATATAGGAAAAGTTTTTGGGTTGTATATGTGAGTTCACATCTCTTTATAATAACAATGCATTTTAAAGCTGTGAGGGCTCAGCCAAAGTGGACATATTATTATGGTTCGGGATGAAGTGGCAGGATTTAACCCCGCCGCCCCCCCCCAAAAAAAATAAAAATAAAATAATAATAATAATTAAAGAAAGAGTAGTTTAGAAAGGCTTCGCAAAACTTTAGCCAAATGTGGGTCATTTGTTGGAGTGGAAAAATGGTTTTGATCAAAAGAAGATAATAAAGGGAAATATTTTGTATTTACCTGTGTTATCGCTACATTTATATCTTGCTTTCAAGGGGTTTCTATGTTGGTTGTGCGCCATAGATGGCCATATTCTTTATCTTTCGGAGATGCAAATAACTTCTGTATCTGGGCTGCAAATGCTTATGTATTTACCTGTGTTGTCACTACATTTATATCTTGCTTTTAAGGAGTTTCTATGTTGGCTCTTCCATGTTGAATTGCCTATAGGTGAGCTATAGATGACCATATTCCTTTTTATGCAAATATCTTGTATCTGGATGGTTACAATTACTTTTACTGAAAAGTTGGTGTCTAAAAGTTACCCTCAAGTTAGGATCAGAGATTTCATTGTCATCTATGAAGGCTACTGGAGAATTACTTTTGAGTTGATATGTGAAACCCCAAGTCGACTTTCCCACATCGGTTGGAATTGGTGGAAAACATGTAACTTGTATGTGAACACAACCAAGATATGTAATAAACTTCCTACCACGATTTTGGGTGGGACCATTTGAGGTAATGGTCGTCACATGAGACCTCACTGTATATATTGGTATCATGTTGGTTTTGTGGCTCAAAGCTTGTATTGCCAACTGATGGATGAATCACAAATTGCATTGTATCATAAATAGCTACTCTGGCTAGTACATTGAGGATTATCTAGAAAGACATTTCGGGAATCAGACTATCAGACTGATTCTATCTCTGTTAGTTGCCTTTTGTTCTTGTAAATTATGGCCTATATGAGCTGTGGTTTTAAATCTAGAGGTTAATTGGATTCTAAATTATGCTTGAATCAGCATTTAAGCAAAAGATTGCATTAATGGAATATTGAACAGTGGAAAGCTAAGTAGTGAGGATAATGACATTGAGGAGCAGTGTCTGGGCCAGATGTATCATATGCACTGGCACTTCAAATCCCCCTTGTGCAGGAAAAAGGACAACAATGACTATGCCCTCCCTTGTGGGCGTTTGACACTTCTTTGAGAATTCATTAAGTAATAGAAAATTTTCATTATCTTGGACATAAGATGGACCCTCTATAGGAACAGTGCCTCACTTGTATAGAAAGGGTGGACACCACTTCAAAGCGTCTAACTTTTTCTTTAAATGGTGAGAGAGAAAGAAGTTTGACATGGGTTGAGGGGTGCTAAGGGATTAATCTCTTTTGTTGAGTTTTTGTGGGATTGATAGTTTTCTGGTCCCTAGTTCGTACTTAATAGTTCATCTTATTTATTTTTGAGGGAAATTCGGGTTTGATCCACCTCTGCTTGGAATTGAACCCTTTCAGGGTCATACGCTTGAAATCTATATCATATGCCTACTCAAGTTGGATTTTGATACCACTCCTTCGGACTTGATGTGACATTCTCATCATTAGCCGCACTTTGGACTAGGCCTTCATGACTTTAAAATGCCTCGTTACGAAGAAGGGATGTAAACTTATTTATATGGCTCAAGAACTTTTTCTATCTAGCTGATGTGGAATGAGATGTGAGACTTGATCTTTTGTTGTGCTTTGGTCATTCATTGGAGATTACAACTGCTTTGAATAAGTTGCCGGAAAATGCACCTTGAGATTTAAGATTTAACAGTGACCTCTCTCTCTCTTTGCGGTTATGTCCTATGCAAAGTCTCTAATGCGGTTTCCATTTGGCCTTATTGGTTAGGTCATTGTCAAATGGAGGATGGGGCTATTGGTCTAAACCTAGGTTTGGGGCGCGATGTGTGTTCTTTCCCCCATTTAGGGTGGGGTAGAGGCGACAAAAGTTGCACCTAACATAGTTACTGGAGTTTAAGCACCTTAACTTGTAAAGTTCTTGTCACCATCAAACTTATGAAATGCATTGACCGAGAAAAGTCTCTTACTACTTATGTTACACGGACTTAGGTACATGTGTCCGGTGTGAGTGCGTATCTAGGGATCAGGTACATGAAACCTCTAATATAAGAATATGCGAACTCGGCTAAAAAGTATCAAAAAATTAGATATGAATGCGTGAGGACGACAAAAAAATGAGACAACAAAAAAATGAGACGAGTAGTAATCCAAGGCAATATTTCAATTACTTCACGTAGTTATTGGTTTATGCATATTAATTTCTTATACCAGGCATTTGTTTTCATTTTAAATAGCTTTGTTGCACACAATGACTATAAGTCACATATCTAATTTTAGTATACTGTCTTCACTGTTCACTAGTCTCTTATGATTGAGATTTTAGGTGTGTCTGATAAAAACTAACCGAACCTGACACATATCTTATACTCACGCCCATGTCGTGCCGTGCATATAGAAGAATCCAAACAAAGGCTTTCTTGATACTAAGTTGATGCAACGGCCAAGAACAACTAACCACTACATATGGAAGAATCCGAACAAAATTGAGATGAGCGACGGGAGAAAAAGTTTCTAAATAGTCAACGTCGTTTGTTTGAGTGTACTCTTTAGCCACTAAGCGTGCCTCAAGCCGCTTTACCAAACCATCTGGAAGATATTTGACAGTGTTAACCCAACGATAGCCTACTGTCCGCTTGCTAGGAGGGATAGAGGTTAGCTCTCAAGTATAATTCTGATGAAGTGCATTCATTTTCTCATGCATAGCATTTTTCCATCCAAGCAAAGACATAGCCTGCTAATAAGAATAAGGAATCGAAACAATAGACAAGGCACTTGTAAGGGAATGAAGACAAGAAGAGACATAGTCATAGTAAACATACTGAGTAATAGGATATTGAGTACACACACATTTAGCTTGTTGCAAAGCAATAGGAAGGTCATTAGCCGAAGGAAGGACCGCAGACAGCAAGATGATGCGGTTGGGCCATAAGGGCCGATTATGAGATTTGTGATACACTTGGAGAGGGAGAGATTTTACCTGCACAGGAAGGGAAATTGGCAAAGGAGGTGTAGGAGTGGTGAACTTCCCTGCACGACAACATATAAGGTCGGAGGACAATGCCTGATCAACAGAAGTAAAGAAGTCGACTCAAAGAATGTTACGTTAGCACTAACAAAATAGCGACGAGACTCTAGATGATAGCAATGATATTCTTTCTGAGTGCGAGAGTACCCAAGAAAAACACATCTGCGAGCCCGAGGAAATAACATAAAGACCGAGATCAAGAACACGAACAAAGGTAACGCAACCAAATATAAGAGGAATGAGAGAAAAGGCGAAGAACTCGAGTATAATAAGAAAAATGGTGACTTATTGTTCAACACCACAGAGGACATATGATTAATGAGATGACATGCAGTAAGAACACCACCACCCCAAAGATGTTTGGGTACATGCATTTAGAATAACAAAGTACGTGCAACATCTAACAAGTGTCGATGGTTACGCTCAGTTGCACCATTCAGTAGCACCATTCTGTTGAGAAGTGTGGGCACAACTAGTTTGATGAATAATACCACGATCGACACAAAAAAAGTCAACTGTAGATTGCATATATTCTAAAGCATTACCAGTTCGAATGATTTTGATACGTTTGGCAAATTGGGTTAGGATCTAATTATAAAACTTGATAAGAATATGAGGGAATATAGATTGGTTCTTCATTAAAAATAAACAAGCCATACGAAAGTAATCATCAACAAAGATGTGAAAATATAAATATTCATTCGTACTAAGAGTTCAAGAAATATCTCATATATCAGTATAGATTACATCAAAAGTAGCAGATTGACGACCATGACTATTTGAAGGGCTTATGAGGGGTGTTTGGCAAAGCTACTACTAGTAGTTTTTAGCTTCATGTTACTAATTTTAGCTATAAATTACAAGTTTTTCCAAATATCTACAGTTTCTGCTATAATTTATAATTACTTTTTCTTCTTTTTCAGGTACAAGTTACAATCTTAACAAAGAGTCACAACTTCTGCTATAAGCTAACTTCTGCTACTTGTTACAATCTATAAGCTACTAGTTTCAGTAATGCCAAATACTACCACAGTGATGTTTTCCTAATTGACAAACTACACACTCTAAACTAGAGAAAGAACTCAAAGTAAAAATAACTAACTTCAGTTTGGCCAAAGAGCGGTGACCTAATCGAAAATGCCACTAAGGAGGAGGCACATTGGCACTCAAGGCAAATGAGGTGTGGGGAGACACGATCCGTATTCAGAAAGTAGGGACCATCTGTTTCATGCCCCGAACCAATTATTTTCTTGCTCTGTAAATCTTGAAAAACATAAGAAAAATGAGAAAAGGTTATAGAGCAATATAAAATTTTAGTTAATGGACTAATAGAAAGCAAATTGAAGGGGAAATGAGAAACATACAGATTAGAGGGTAAAGCAAGAAATTCATTGGAATGAAGAACTCCTTTCTCACGGACGGGGTGAAAGGAACTATTAGCTAAAATAATATTATGTTGAATAGAATAAAAAAAAAAAAAAGGGATTACCAAACATGTGAGAACTTGCTCCAGAGTTTATAATCCATGAAGGAGGCGAAAGTGAAACACAAACCGTAGTACCCGAATCAACTAACATAGTAGTACAAATGGAAGAAGAATAAGCAGTACGTAATGCCTAAACAAGATCGCTAATTTAAGTGGTGAGTGCTTCATGAGAACTAGAATTAGGGGTTGCTTGACCAGAAGATGCCTAAGATGGAACTGAGAATTACCATCAGCAACCTAATGAGCATAACTTGGCTTCCTGTACTTTTGCCAATAGTAGGGTTTAGTATGATTAGTACCCTCACAATAATCACATTTCTGGTCATCTAAGCTACCTGTTCGACCACCATTACGAGCTCCACCATGAGAACTATGGCTACCATGTCCACCACTAGGACCACTAGTGGTTGAGGACTCCAAAGTAGAAGGAGAGTGAGACACAGTGGATGGTTGTCCCAAGGAGGAGCGCAAAAGTCGAGATTAGGCATTAGGTGCAGTGGGTAGGGTTTCGCTAGCAAGAATTTGATCTTTGAACCCGCAGAGACCAGGATCTAAACCAGAAAGTAAAGAAGTTATCATAAAATCCTCTCAGTGGCGTTGCTATTTTGTGATTTCAGGAGTAAAGGGTCGGAGTTGCAACAACTAGTCCCAAAGATTATTACGAATTCTATAGTACTTAGATAATGGCTTCCTGGACTACTTGGTGGTGAAGATTTGTTCATAGATCTCATAAACACTAGATAATAGCTTCTCGAACTTCTTGGTGGTGAAGATTTGTTCATAAAGCTCACATACACAAAAAACATTACTCTGATGTGGAAAAAAGTCAACAACAGGATCCCAAACCATTTTAAAAGTGTCACATAATTCAACAGTAGTTACAATATTAGGCCCCACACTATGCCACAACGATCCTATAACAATAGAATCTTTACATGCAAATTTTTTTTGATAGCATTGTAAACAACAAATTTCAAGTCTGAAAATCACGACAGAAAGTTTTAGTAATAAACTAAACTTTTATTGAATTTGTAAATGGATTACAATTTTTGATAAAATTTCTAAATCAAAGAAATAAAATCATTTTATTCTTCTCTTTAAATGTTGACTCGAGGGTTTGACAGCGTGTTCCCGAATCGAACAGCAACATGTCCTCCGAGTTTGGCGAGGTGGATAATGAAACTTGGTTAAGAAAGATCTTCAGGGCTTTGAAGCTTTATCTGTAGTGCTATCTTGATTGCTTGATAGCTCAAAGTGTCAGATGTAAACTTGTCCTTTATTTGGTAGAGGGCACGCCTATTTATAAGAGTGTGGGGAACAAGGTTACAAAAATACTCAAATTCTTGATAATTATTTTAATTTTATTTATTTATAAAAGATAATTATTTAAGCCTATAATTATCTCTTTTATTTATTTTTAAAGAGAGAACAATTTATACAAATAATTATTTCTTCTAAAGAGATGATTATCTAGTAACATAATTATTTGTTTTTTATTTATTTTAAAAAAATAATTATTTACTTTAAATTAAATTTAGAGAAAATATTTATTTTTTCTCTCATGTAGGTCTCATGTGCCAAATAGCATAATTTGATTAGCCGAAAACTTGTCATGTGAAAAATTATATTATTTTGCACGTGGCGCTATGTAAATGGACCAATCATACCATTTAATTTGGGATCGTTTTAACACATGATAATATTTGATTTGCCAATACTTGTGTTATATTTTGGGCCTTGAGACACGTGTTAGTTTGTGATAAGCTAAAATTTGCATGTCTACAAGCATGTGCTCAAGTTAGGTAATTCAATCTATTTAATTTTGTAGATGCAATAGATTTTGGCATATCGTCATCTCGAAATAGAGAAGCTTTGACTTCAGCCTTAATAATGTTAACTGAGAAAAATAACCGGTAATACACAGAAATTGTGCCTTCATGAATAAGCAACACGCAGCACACACAACAACACACTGTAACCACCAGCCAAGGAGATCGAACTTGGAGGCAACAATTGATAAAATCAAGGCTAATTGAACATTCCAATAGCAATTTTGGCCCATAAAGAGGAGTCCTGAAGAATCAATTGTGAACAAAAAGTGGAGATTGATGGGTTGCGAAGAACCCCAGTTGTGATGCCAACAGGTGAACCAACAATGATGCACAAAAATGATCAAATCAATGCAAATCGACCCTTCCAACACTAGTTTCGGTTCTCATAGAAGGGATCTAAAGTATCAATCTGACGTGGTTTTCTAATGTGTCCCTTTCACCTATGAGTATTTATATTAAAGTGATAAAAGTTTAAATTACAAGAAGACGCTTCAGACATGAACTAGAAGTAAAATAAGAAAAGAACATGCACTAAACATGAGGCGGGACATGTGTCCATGATTCTTTGCTAGGAGCAAGTCGGTAAATTTACTTGAACATGGGTGAGTATGAGGTTTGATTATTTGATGCGACTCAACTTATGCAGTACATATTGATTAATATAATTGCAGCTCAGGAGAATCCATACATGTTGCAATGCCGTTCTGTGATCTTGTAATAGTGATTTGTAGGGCTTATTATTGATGACTACTTTATTTGTTGTTTGTTTGTTGTTTGTATGCTGGAGTAGGTTGAAAGGAAGTCGCGACCACATCCAGAGAGACCAGATCGTCTTCGAGCTATTGCTGCTAGCCTTGCAACTGCTGGTTTGTTGGTTAAACCTTGTTGCTTGGTTAAACTTTGTTGCTTTTATTTTATTTCTGTTTACAGCGATTGATTTGTTGACTTTTTTGCGACTCATATCAAAGATTCTGTTTTGTTTATCAGTATAAAATCTGCATTTTATAGTGGTCAATACTGTACCGTACCAGCCGGTGCGTACCGATGTGGAGCAAAATTGGTACACGTGATTACTTAGTTCCGTACTAGTCAAAATAATGGTTTGTACTGGACATACCAGCCAATACTGGCCCGTATAAAAAAATACAAGATAGAAGATACGTACCGGGCCATAATTATTTTTTTAAAAATATTTTTTATTTATATTTTTGTTTGTACTTTTTATTTTTATTCTCTAATTCAAGCTCTAAATATAGTATAAAGGAAGAGTTCTAAAACTAGTCAATATTAAATTATTAGTAAAACTTTTAAATATTATATTTTTGTTTCTTTCAAATTAGCCAATCTCATTATAAATAATGAAATTAAAAATTAATTAAAATATTATGCTAGATAAATATTTCTATTATACTAATTTGGTTATTGTTGAGAAATATTTTTTAAAAAACATATAAAATATTTTATAATGATAAATCTGAAATGGTACCCGGTATTTCACTAGTACCGGTATGTACCGTACTGATAAGAAAACCAGTACATTGTAAACTATGGTTCACCAGTTGTGTGGTAAATTATATGGCTCTTTTTGTTGCCCAAAAGATTGCCAAGCAATTTTTATTTTTGAACTGCTGCAGGCATATTTCCTGGACGATGCTTTCCAATTTCTGCAAGAGAAATCACGCAAGAAGAACTGCATATGGTAAGCAATGAACATTATCTTGAAGGTCTATGAGGGCCAAGTTTTTAAGTATCGCCCAGCCGATATGTAACGGGATTTTGAGCTTCCAATACCAATATTTTTTATCGTACAGGCTGATGCTGTCCAATATCGGTTGATATGATACGGATACATATTCTGATACTGCGATTTAGAACCCTAACGAGAGCTCAGTTAAAATCCATTATGAATATAATGAGTCTATACATAACAGATCTGATATCTGAGAGTGCTTTGAGGAAATAAATCAGAACATAGGATGCCGATGACAGCTGAATTTTTCTGTTGTAGAAAGTTTACTTATATTTAGTGTTTATATGATGATAACAGTAAGCTGGGCTCATTTGTCATGAATCTTAAGTCTTTGGCAAAGTGTTTATTTCCTGGACTTTGAACCTGGTGGAAACCTCTTCGGCCCTTTTCCATGCCTGAATCTTTGTTTGGTGTTTGCAGGTCCACTCTTTGGAGCATATTGAATCTGTGGAGCTTACGAGCCATATTCTTGCTAGGTGTGCGTGCATTCTCTTCTCGTCTCTTCTTTTTTGGGGGGGGGGGGGGGGGATGTTGGGGTGCGGAAAGGGA
>JAOTRH010000016.1:10252561-10265427 GCA_034768845.1 Heliamphora exappendiculata | reverse complement strand
AGGAATTGAAGAAGAGAACTCCGTCGATGGCGGTGGACGGTTGGGACCAAGTCGGCGATGGTGATGGGTGGGGAAAGTAGCGCCGGCGGCACGGTGGTGGGGCGAATGGAAGCGTCGCGGCGGCGGGGGTCGCGCGTCGCGCGCTCCGTTTTCACCTTTCTCTGTTTTCTCATTCTCTCCGTCTCTTGGCTCTCACTCTCTTTTTTTTTACTCCTCTGCTGAAGCGTCTCAGCTGAGAGGCAATTTTTTTTTTCTCAAAGTTTTTAAAAAATTTCCACCATTACAATATATATATATATATATAACAAGCACATATAATTCCCATTTCACTTATATTCTTTAATTTAATTTAAATTAGATTCAGATCATATAATTAAAATTTTCTGTCACCATGAAATTTATCACAAATTAATATCCATAGCCTTCCCACATGCCAACCACATAATACATGTAATAATGAAAAGTATATTTTTGTGAGGAAAATATTAAAATTCTCACAAAATAATTAATTATTGGCGACGAATTATTTCGTAATAAATAATCAAGAATTATTTGGTGATGAAAATAGAAAATTTGTCTTTAAAAGGCAGATATTGAGATGAAATATATTCGTCACCAAAAATTAAAAACTTTTTTACGAGAAAAAATAAATTTCGTTGTAAAAGAAATACATATTATGATGAAATATCTCCTCGCTAATAATTAAAAAACTTTTTTACGAGAAAAATTAAATTTTGTTGCAAAATGAATATATATTAGTGATAAAATTGATATTTTTTCGTTAAAATATTATTTTTAGTGAGAAAAATAAAATTCGTCATTAAATTTTATCATAAAAGACGAGAAGGACAAGTGTTTGTTGTAGCAATAGAAGAAAGGGAGGGGACAGGAGGAGCACAATGGGACATCAACAGTGATGGCGACGAAGCTGAGAGACAATAAATTTAAACAATATTTTTTAAAATTATTGTTTAAACTTCTATATGAGGTGAGGGGAAGGGGCCCCAGCGTGGGGTGAGGAAAAGTGGTTCCGGCATGAGTTTGGGTGTGGGGTGAGAGGAGGGGGTGGACTCTGGTGTGGTGGTGTTTGGTGGATGCAGTAAAGATTGAGATGCGGTTGTAAAATAGAGGTGATGCATATAAGGGTAAAGTTGGCATTTTTATTTATCTTTTTATAGATATTATGTATTTTTTTAAGTCAACTGACAGTTGACTAATAGATTGAATAAATTGTTATTTATTTTAAAAAGTAAAAAATTATAATAACATTCCATAGATTAAGAAAGAAATAAACATAGTGGATCTATGTGTAATTTACCTTACTTTTTAAATGGATAAATTACACTGACCTCCTTTGAGATTTTAGTTTAATATAGCCAATCTTACTCTTTTGAACAAATTATATTTATTTTTTTTATTATTTAAAATTTTATTACATACTCACCAAATTATTAGACTTTTGTTTATGTACGTGTGCTACCATCAATCAGATAAAATTTGTTTTTCAAATTGCCCTTATACAATGCAACCTGCCTGTTATGTAATATACTATAAATTTCAGTTCCAATTTTACCCATCTATGAGCTGCTTTTGCTATATATACTCAACTGGGTCTTGTTGAAAGTGGAGATCAAAGTTCATTAAAGGTTAGAGATGTTTATGTATTGTTTTAATTTTTTTATAAATTTTATTTTTTTTATAATTTCTTGCAAAACAAAATTTAAATTTATTTGTAATTTATTCTAGTATTAAATTAGAATGTCTAATTGATTTAGAAGTATAAGTTCACAATGAGGGCCAATTTATCAAAATAACAAATGTCATTGTGGTTGGAGAACAGCGGTTAAAATTTCAAAGTCAACCAAAAATCCAAGAAAGCTGTACTTAGGTTGTGAAATCCAATCATACAAGTTCTTTGAATAATGCAAGAGTTATAATGAAATTATATGTCAGATAGAGATGGAACAATCTATCAATGTTAATGTTCATTTACACGAAACACCTGACAAATCTATAAAAATTAAGACATGGTTAACTGTAATGAATATATTTGTGGTTGTAAATATTGTTTTGGTTGTAATGTGCTTGGTAACTATGTTTGTCACTTTGGCTATGAAGTGAATAAATTTATGTATTTGGTAAATATGAATAGAGAAGTCTAGTAATGTGAAGTGTAATGTGATGTGTTGTATTGACAAGTAAAGAATCTAGTAATATTTTACTAAGTATGAAGTATAATGCGAAATATTGGTAAGGAAGAAGTCTAGTAATTTGAACTAAACATTCTGCCTAATATGAAATGAAACATTTTAACAATTTCATAAGTATAAGTTGCATAAGATCCAAAAAAATACATATTCATTAATTACAATACTTCTTCAAATAAAGTATTCCTCACTTAAACTAAAAACATCATAAGTTCTATACAAAAAGTGAGATAAAGGTTTACTATACAAATTGTTCTTCACAGATCAATGAAAGTTATACAAAAAGACTACAAAAAATGGAGAAAGTCGGTGATATATAACAACACCATCACCATCTACATGCTCTCTATAAGTCATTATATTGAACACAAAAAATTCCTGAAATTGAAAAATTAAACATGAGATAGAGACAAATTTACAAAAAAACTCATAAAGATAGCATCTGTATGTCATTATTGTTAGGTCATGATACCTTTGAGGTGGGCATGAACCTCATCTGACTGTTGCCATTTTCGTCTATTTCCTTCCACAAAAACTCCTGCACAACAATTGTGTAAAAACTAAAAATGAGTTGAGGCCACTAACACATTGCTAACTAAAGCGTAAACAATAGGAAGTCCACAAGTACAAACACATTACAGGCCACAAACACATTGCATGCCACAAACACAAACACATTACAGCCCACAAACAAGCCTGAAATAGAGAAGTGACAACTGAAACAATGCCAAAAATCAAGGCAAACAACTGAAACAAGCCAAACTAAAACGCCGTTAACTAAATAATAAAATGACCACACTACCCTCAGTCCCCTCGTCTTCACTGCTCCTATATCTCAGCCTTCTCCCTGTTCCTAACCCTCACCTCAACCCCTTTTCCAACAACCGTCGCTTCCACCCCCACTCCTTGTTTCAAACTCTATTTCTTTTGCAATTTATGATTAACTACAAAAAAATGTGTTTGCTAAGGTAAACAGTGTGTTTGTCGATGGGGAAATTTGGGATTTCTAAACAAATTTGTTGAAAACAATTTAGGGATCATTGGATCACAATTGCTGCACTAATATTTTTTAGATTAGGCTTCAGATTGTTTTCTCCGTGTTGATTGGCAGCTACTTCACTCCTGATACATATGCAAATGAGCATTCAGCAGGTGCTGCTAGGCTTGCAGCGGGCTTGTGTGCTGATCTTGCTTCAGCAATTTTCTCTGGACGTGCGAAAAATGGTTTTGCTCTGGTAAGAAACATTCTCAAGTCTTCTATCACGTCTTAATAAGGACTATCAAAGTAAGAAGTCATTGAAATATTTAACAACCCCCTTCTCCCCTACGTCTCTCTTCTTTCTGATTCAGGTAAGGCCTCCTGGGCACCATGCTGGTGTAAGACATGCCATGGGGTTCTGCCTCCACAATAATGCAGCAATTGCTGCATTAGCTGCTCAGGTTGCTGGGGCTAAGAAGGTCCTAATTGTTGACTGGGTAACGTGCCAATGTGAACAACTTCTTTTCTCTTCTCTATTTTTCTTCTTCTTCTTCTTCAGTAGGTAATTAAGTAATCTTGTCCATCAAAACGAGAATCTGTGTACAAAACTAAGGGTAAGGTGCCTTACTCTGAAAAGTCAGTAGCATATGTTAATATCCCTTTGTCGTCTTTATCTTCTCTTCATGCTGTATGCGTATTTTTCTTTATAATGATGCGGTAATTGCATCCATTTGTACATGGTAGAGATCTTACGCGACTATTAAATGTAATGCGTGTGACTGCGGGTACAATGCTTCTAAATCATGAACTGAAATTTCTTCCGTCTCTTGCAGGATGTACATCATGGAAACGGCACACAAGAAATATTTTATGGGAGCAAATCGGTAAATATTTAAATTATGAGCTTGTCATTCGAATTAAACCTTTGTGGCATGAAATTTTGTGTGAAATGATACCTGATGTTGTAGACGCTGGCTAAGTTCCTTTATAGTTGGGACTGTAGAGGAATTAGCTAATTCCCGTGCATAAAGTTTTAGTTTTTACTGCCTTTTGATTTCTTGACTGGGGATTGTTAGAACCTACAATTCTTACTGTAATATGTTGACTTTTCAAGTTAAAACGTATGCAAAAACTTCTTTTCTGGAATGTGTCACATTTCATACACCTTTGATGCCAAGCTGCCAATTCTTATTTTTCATAGTTTCTGTGGATCTTTTGTATTTAATTTTTTTAAAATGCTTGTGCATTTGACTTAGTTTTCTGGAAGTAATGAGTTTTAGCCTGTCTGTAGGTTTTGTATATCTCCTTGCATAGACATGAGGGTGGGAAGTTCTATCCTGGTACTGGCGCAGCTCATGAGGTAGTTGATTCTTCCCTCCCTCCTTCCTCCTAAAGTTAACACTTGTTTGTGATCTGAAGCAATCTAGCAGATCATTATTTTCCAGTACTTGAGTTCAACATATGCAGTTTTTGTGGTGAATAAGTATTGCCTTATGAATACCTTTGTGGCACATAGGCTGATATGAAGAGATGGCTAATGACTCTGGTTCTTTTCAGTGATCCTGTTGGCTTGATTCACGTTCTTTTATTGTGATTTCATATGCTTTATAATCCTTTTAATTTCTATTGTTAATTTTTCTAGTGCTTGGTACAGAGTTGCCAATAATGAAAATGGAAGCGGAAATTATAAGGGAAACATAAATTGGAGATGTAGTCTAGCAATATTATGGGGGCTATTCTCTCAATTCAAATAAAATGCAATCAGATTAAGCCCCTGTTTGGTTTCACTAAAAAGCCGGCTTTTTTTGCAGTCTAGCAATATTATGGGGGCTATTTTCTCAATTCAAATAAAATGCAATCAGATTAAGCCCCTGTTTGGTTTCACTAAAAAGCTGTTTTTTTTTTTGCAAAATAAGCCAGCTTGTAAGCCATACTGTTTGGTTTTCCAAAAAAGCCAACTAACTTTTTTTTTTATCCCTTAATCCAAGAAAAAAAAATCTATACACGTCCCAAATGCCCTAATTTTTTTTGAACTAAAATTACTATAATATCCTCAATTTAAAAAGTCAACGCTTCTCACAAAAACAAAAATGCCGTGCCAATATTCGAAATATTACAACTTAAAAGCAAAAAGAAAAAGTATATTGGACATTTTAATGAAAAGCAAAAAAGCTACAATAAAAAATTATTCCAAACACCTCAACTTTTTTTTATTCCTCTTTTTTTTTTTTCCTAAAAAAGATAAACATTTTAAAAGCCAACCTTTTTAGACATCACAAACAGGCCCTAAGTATGAGTTTGCGATCCGAACATAAGATAAACCAACTACATATTAGATTATAATTTTGTATGGAATCAGGAAATGTTGTGTGATTAAATCTGAATAGAATATTGTGAGAAAATCTATGGAGAATCATTAAAAGAGCAATATAAAGGTAGTCTACTTACATTTGTCAACAATTTCTGACAAGTTCTTTTGGGTTATGTGCTAGAGTTTCAGAAATGCCTCGGTAACGCTTCTTGGGAGTTTCACTTAAAATTGCATGAGAGTTTCAATTGCCCTTGCAGAAACAAGTTCCAGGGAATTGAGTTTCCCATCAAAGAGATTTTCCTGGAAAATATGTTTTGTTATTTGCAAGTGAAAACTTTGTTTTAATGGTTCAAACATAGATTTTAAAAATCAGCCGCTTCTGTGATGGTTAGAAGACAAGCAGCAATACAACAATTTTTATGCATGCCTTGACCAATATTTGTGGCAATGGCAACGTGATTCTGCTATCTCGGTTTGTAGCATTTGGACTTCAAAGGCATGTCACGGGTTCCTTTTCTACTTTTTGTACAAAACATGAAGAAGACGAAGAAATCAAATTGTGGGTACTTATATTTAGCGCACAGCTGTGACACAGTCTCACACGTGTCCTTAACATGTCATTGCGTAACTCCACACATGTCATGTGTCTCTGCGATACATGGAAAGGATACCCAAAGCAACTCTACCTCTGTTTTTGTAACAGCATGACTCTTGGAGCAATGAGCCAATGATCCAAAAGCACTTAATGTGTGCCGTGGTCTTCCACACCACGTGAGAGATGTGATGGGCATTTTCTTGACTTTCCTTTGTAATCAAGAATTAGGTGTTAATTGATAACTTTAGTCTTTGAAGCCAAGGCTGTGGGAAGGATTTGGGATGTTGCTCAGCTGAACGCTACTTCTGTGCTACGAAACTGTGAGGTCTTGTGATTTGGTAGCTAGAGGTGAGATACGTTAACGTAATTCCAATTTTATGTATCGCGTATCATAAGATACGTTAACGTAATTATATGTAAGTTGATAAAATAATTATCCTACTGTAAAATTACAAAAATAAGTTCTCCCGATACAAATCTATTATATATGCCCAAAGTAAAGTTCAAACTTCAAAATATCAAATTTCAAATCTTCAACCATATTCATATAAGATGTGCCAAAAAAATCCATTAAGTTGTTACAATTCAAAAACAAAAGTGTATTAAGATTCAAAAATATATTTCCTCTTCATCCATCAAGTCAATCTCAACAAGGTCATCATCTCCATAATCTCCAACTATCAAGTCGTCATCATCCATGCAATCATCTTCTTCATTTTCATAATCGTCAATCACTTCTATCTCTGCTTCAATAGCCCTTCCTTTTCCTTTTTTATCATCTTGAATGTCTTTTGGTCCTATAAAAAACAAAAATATTAAATATTTTAAAATAGTAATTCTATTTTACACAAATTACACTCAACAATTGAAACGAAAGCAATGAACATATCTCATTTACTTCAAAACATTCATTTAAGTCAATCCATGAATTGTCTTGGGGTAGGCATGAGTCCTCTCTTTCGGTGATTCATTCATCATCGGATTCTATACCCGAGAGGCAAATAGGATCATAGATCTCGCCACTCTCTTCCATTTTCTTTTGCCTCAACTCCAAATTGTGATTCTACTTGATAAACGCCAATGCATTCAATCTTTGTTCTTCTAAATGATTTTTTTTCTTTGAATGAATATGTTGAAATTTAAAAAGTTCACCAATTCCTTTCGCAAACCGTAGCATTACACGTAAGGTTTAGAATTCTTATAGCTAATCGTTGAAGCTCTTCGCAACTATTCCCATAGTTTTCCCACCATAGTGCTAGAAAAGGAGAGCCAATTAGTGTAATACACATAAATGCATAATTTAAAACAAAGCGAGTCAAAGTAATGAACAACATAGGATAGATTAGTAAAAATACTGGGTTGTTTTTTTGTCTCTTGTTATAATGGCTATATCCATTTCAAACATACTAATGGCTTTGTGAAATTTCTCCATTTGTGCATCAAGTTTTAACATTGTTTCAATATCCGGGTGTATCATATGTAAAGTCTTGTACAATCCCATTTTTACTTCCATATCCATTTCGTCAAAGGTAGAATCATAATGAAATCTACAATGAGCCAAAATAAATAAACAAGTATCTAGAAGATGTGGAAATAAAAGTAACGGTAGTCAAAAAGTTATATAAGTGATGAATTAAAAATGTTACCTAGAATTAAAATAATAACCAACCGCATGAAGAGGCCGGTGGAGTTGGAATGCTCAACAATCATCAATAATCTTTCAAATTTGATTATATTTTCGCTTCACAAAATTGAAATTTTTCTCAATTTGTTCCTTATCCCTATCCATACTTCGTAAATATAACCCATGCAGGCTTTGTATTACCATTAACTAGTTTTAGAACTTTAACTAGCGGAAGTACACATTTCAAACAATACTTGATTGCTTGCCAAAATTTTCTATCAAACACAATCTCTTGAGCTTTGATGCCATTACGTTTCTTGGAATGTGAGCTCTTAGCCCACTCTTTGGAAGCGAACATGGCTATAAGTCTAATTTTTTTGAGTTAACATGCTTCTCAAAGTGAGGTAAAAAGTGGCAAATCTTGTCACGCCCGGCCTTACTAATTCATAATTTTTTGTGTACTTCCTTGTCAAATTAAGAATCCATGAATGGCGATAAATGAAAATGATGATCATTCTTGTTTTAGTAATTGTGTCATTATGCACAGGAAAGTCACCAATATTTTTGAGCATCAAATTTTAATGCAATGGGCCGCACATGGAGACCAAAAATGTTTTTGCCTCTTTTCTATTAGAAACTCTCCGGCAATAACATAAGTGAACGCACTATCCGTCACTACTTGCACTATTCTTTCTTCACCAATTTCTTCAACAAAAGAATCAAGTAACTCAAATAAATTACCAGCGTTCTTAATAATTGAAGAGGTGTCTACTGAATTTAAAAAAACCATTCCCATTGGACTATTAACAAGAAAATTAGAGATAGATCGCCCCTTCCCATCTTGCCACCCATCCGACATTAATGTATAACTAGTTTTTTTTTCACTCACTTCTATACTTCTCCAATATAACATTCATAGTATCAACTTCTTTTTTCAAGAAAGAGACTCTAACCTCATGGTATGAAGGAGGTTTTAAACCTTTACCATTTTCGCCAACCGATTGTATCATAGTGTGAAACTATGGGCTTTTAAACAAATGAGATTGCAAAGCATTTGCATACATGAATCTACATATATCAAGGCATGGCTTTGTTCTATTCTTTACCATAGAGGTTAAAGTGACTTGTTTCCCCTTTCCTTTGCTTACAAATTTATCCATTTGTCCTCTTCTCAATTTACCACCTTCTTTCTCTTCAAAACACTCCACAAAATTATCATCAACACTATTTTTTTGTTCCAACTGTTGTAACAAATTTGAAATGATTTTAACTTTTTCCGGATATTTTGCACAAGCCGCAACATTTTTACCAGTACGAGCTAGGTGGTGTTCCATTTGAATCACACCACCCGAATATTCATTACCACAATTATTACACCTCAATCTTAATATAATGTTATCAACGCCATCATTATCCCCTTGTTCATCAACATGTACACAATAATTCCAAGTAACATCGATAACTTTTCTACTACCTTTTCTTTTAGGAGGCATAATTTCAATGTCTAAAATCAATGAAATTATGAAACAAACAGAGCCAATACAAACAACTGGGAATAACTCCCAAAGGCCAGCACAATAGTCCAAGAATAACTCCCAAATGCCAAAATGCAAACAACCGAACAGAGAACACCATCAATTGAAGTCGACGAAATCCAAACCTCAACCTTGGCGTCTTCTTCTCTGTCACTATTTGACAATTGACGCAGAGCAGGGGAGTAGGAGATGAACACAGCTAAGCCTCCGCGTCTTCTTCTGCGTCTTCAACAATCGACGCAGAGGTAGAGCAGAGTCGTCGAAGTTTGAACAAACCCTAGGCGTCTCTTCTTCATCTTTGATGCGCAGAGGAGGCTTCGAATAAACCTCTAAACGTCGATGCCAGGAGAGGAAACAGAGAAGTCGAAGTGAGATGTCGAATACGAATAGAAAGGCGCCAAGGATTCATTAAACTAAAAATCTTCTGTCAAATTTAAAATCGCACGATATAGTGTGTATCGTGATTTTGCAATACGATCGCACGATACGCATACGTATCTTGCGATTTTTTGCCCAAAACGATATGCTATACGATTCGTATAGGTATTGTCCCGATACGATACACATCGTATGATACGTATCGCATATCTTACGATTTTGATTACATGGTATATATATATATATACACACACACACACACACACACACACACACCTAAGTGATCGAAACACAACATTGGAAGAAAATTTTAGTGTTTCCTTCAAAATGCACATATCTAAATAACTTTTATTGTAAGGAATTTAAAATCTTCGTACATATTTTTACATTTCTTTAAAAATATTATAGATTGGTGTACTTTAATTTATTTAAAATAATATTATTAGTATGACTAGTGCCTAAGTAAAATTTTACACATTATTTTGTTGCAATCGTACACCTTGGAAGAATTATTTACACTTGTATAGTTGTATTTAATAGTTTTAAGTATTTGATTATACATAAATATATTGATTAATAAAAACATTAATTTTTATGTTTTTAGAATTGTTCTTTCATGTGGATAACTACACAAATTTTTTTATGTTTAATTGATCAATTATTATTTTTTGATGCATAGATTTCAAATTATATTTCTAAACATTTCTAGTTTTGTCATGTTTGAAAAGTTCTTGAAACGTTTTTGAAATATTTATGTTTCCAAGCTAATCGAAACGACACATCGGAACGAAATTTTGATCCTTGATATTACCTTATCAAAAAAGAGATGAAATTGGAAGCGTGGTGGTGTAAGCGTAAGAATATATTGGGGGATAAGAGACTGAAATGGGTTGCCCTGGCAGCCATTTTAACACTCAAAGGAGGATCATGGTTAGTTTTATAGTTAAAAACTTATTTGAAAGAATATATATTTTATTGAATTCGGAGAAGTAGAGGAAGTGTTCAGGCAGCCATTTTAACGAGTATTATGGTTAGTTTTATAGTTAAAAACTTGTTGAATTCGGAGATGTTAGATCTAAGCAACTCAAGAGGGGGGTGAATTAAGTCTTTGAAAAAAAAATGACAATTTAAAATATTTTTCAGAAATATTTTAATATTGCAATAAGGCAAGATAAACAAATATGAAATCAATGCAAGTATTAAAAGATGAGGGATAGAGAGATAGAACCAGACACCAGAGATTTATAGTGGTTCGGTTTTATCCTATTCTACGTCCACTCCTCAATATCTCCCTTGAGTATTTTCACTATTCAGAATGCTTCACGGGCGTATTTCAAGTCTTTACAATCTTCAAGATTTTGCTTGAATGAACTGAATGTTTACGGACACATTCACAAGCCTATTTCAGCTTCAAGAAGATCCTATGAAGACAAGTCTCTGTTTTCTTCTAATCTCTCTTGAACTATTCTTTAATGAGTTTCACTCACTCACTCAAAGGATAAAGGGTGACTCACCCTTGAATACAATAAATAAGATGTATTAATGAAGAACACTCACTCTCTTTACAGAAAAGATCTACAATAAATGAAATGATAAAGAGAGATGAAGAACAAGGACTGGAGTTACAGCAATAAATGTGAACTTGAAATTTCTTAAATTGATTTTAGCAATGGAACAATAAATGCAAGTATCCAAATCGCTGAAATATTAAGAAGTAACTCCTTATATTAATTTTTGTGGTATAATGACCGTTGGAGGTAGGTGGGGGCAATAAATGCCAAGAATTCAGCCGTTGAAATATGCCGCGATTTGAATTTCCGTCGCAGGTGTCGACACAGATACCTTTGGTGTCGACACAAAGTGTCTAGGGCAGGGTTCTTCAAGTGGTTGGGTCGACACAAATTTTCGGAGGGGTCGACACGATTTCTGCATTCCACCTTCTAACATTCTGGTGTCGAGTTGTTTGAAACTTCAGCATTCGGAGGGACCATTTTGTGTCGACTCAACTTTCCTTTGGTGTCGACACTAAAATTCTGCAGGAAGTCTCGGTTCTTTTGTGTCGACGCATTTGGTCTTTGGGTCGACACCAACATTCTGCAGGCAGGCTCGGGACTTTTGGGTTGATACATTTGGATTTAGAGTCGACACCAAAAATCTGTAGGAAGGCTCGGTTGTTTTGTGTCGACACAGCTTCTATTTGTGTCGACCCAAACTTTCGGATACCTAAAGTAAGGATCACTTTTGTGTCGACACAAAATTGATTTGTATTGACTCAAATTGAGTCCTGAGAGCTTTGGCTCTTTTGTGTTGACACAAAACTTGTTTGTGTCGACACTAACTCTTTGATACCTAAAGATCAACTTGTAAAACAGTTAGGGTGTCAAACCATTTGATCAATGGGTGTTGACACACTTGATAAGTTTCAAGTATACTTTGCGTGAAAAGTATTTGACTTAATTTTTAATTTAGATTAACACGAAATATTCTTTTTCAAGAATGCTCAAGTGTTTAAACTTTTTTGAGATATAAGTCATTTCTTTTTGGTTAAGATGTCAACTTAATTGTTCAAGATGTGTTAACACTTTCATTTTGAAAATATAAAATTTTATCCATTTAAAACTATTTATTATTAGAAAATGAATTATGAAAATCATCAAAATCAAATTAAAAAACCCTTAGACTAATAAACTCACATTTTTTGATTATAACAACCATATTACCATTTTCTAGAAAATAATTTAAAATATTTTTCAATAAGGGTTCTCTCCTTATCGATATGCCTTAGACATTAAAAGCAATTATAAAGACTAGGCATACATCAGAGTGAAAGCATACAATTTTTAACATGATTTGCAACAAATGATCAAGTAGTATTCTGAATTTATTATAATTTGTGTAATATAATGAATATTTGCAAAGTGATTCATCCAATCCATTCAACAAGCATTCATAGTCAAAAGATCAAGATATAATGGACATGATATATAAACATAAGAACAATTGTGATACCATTATTCATTCACCATTCATCCAAAACAAGAAAATTGTTCAAACATCCACAGCATTCAATCAAATAACTAAAAAAAAATGTATGTTAAAACTATTACAACTTCTCCTTCATTTAAAAACAAAAAAAATGTTTTAATATGTTGTGAAACTCCTTTTTTACTTCTTATCTTCTCCCCTTGTCTTCTTGTCTTCTTATCTTCTTATCTCTTCTCCCCTTTTGGAATCTTT
>JAOTRH010000016.1:10215825-10238670 GCA_034768845.1 Heliamphora exappendiculata | reverse complement strand
AACAAATAAAAATTATTAATCTAGTGGCAATTGTGTTCTTTTGATGAAACAAAATTATGGAATTGCCTATAATGTAAACAATTAGAAGAGAGATCACCTGCATTTCTACCAGAAGATATCTCTCAATGGAATTGAAGGAATCAATAATTTCCAATTCAGACATGTTAGAAATAAATTGTTGAATGTTAGACTTCATTCTTGCTTGCCTCCATAGCCTATGTTGTTCTTGCTCAGCAACGGCACGCCTTCTCTGAAACCATGGCATAAAGTTCTGTCCTTTCAAGAACCGCCTGTATAGATATATAAATCTTTTAATAACAGAATATACTCGATTGCATAAACAAAAAAGAAACATACTAATGATGAACAGAATGGTTAGATATAGGGTAGTTGAAACTTCAAAAAATAAGGGCTACTATTTTTTTACCTGTATAGGTCCAACCAGTTATTTCTCATCCGCTTTGATAAAAACTTTCCTGGACCTCTTGCCGATAAGCTTCCGAGGAATTCATCAGCATTGAATAGAGGGAGAGGGGGAGGATAGCCAAATGGTGAAGATCCTTCAGAAGGTGTCGTAGCTCTAAAATACGGGCCAAAGGGGGCCAAAAAGTTTGTAGTGAGCTCCAAAAAATGTCGTCGCAGTATCTCATTGTTGACGACAGACATAGACTCCTCAACCCTTGGTGACAACCCAGCATCAATAAGCCTATTCAAGATAGAAGTGTCTGGCTTGGTTGTTGCAGCATAAGTGCTCCAAATGGCTTCCTTGTGCTCCGACATGAGACAAAGAGGACCATCTCTCCTCAACTTCACAGCATTCAACAAACTCGAAGGAGAAAACCTCTTCAGTGAAAGATTTTGAAGTCCAAATCCTTCAGGCCGAGCAAAACTTCTGGCACTAGAGGCTCTAGGAGCGAAAGAAATCCGGTTTGAATTGATAGCGGGACTTCCAACCGAAACAATGTGAGGGATATTACGAAGCGCTTTCAAGAAAAAAAGGTTTGTCACACCCAAAACCATCGGAGGGAAAACATCCCCTTCTTGAAGCGAGTTCAATTGGGCAAATTCTAGGTCATGGATGGTGAAGTAAGGCCTGAAATCAACACTACAAAGAAGTGGTGCCACCAAACTAACTAGAGCCGCAACAGCTTCACAACATTGGGGAGGTGTCGGTGCTATGATAAGGATCGGCTCACCAATAAGCGACAACTCCCATAACAGCCAAAGCTGCATTAGAATCCCCCGATATATACCGAAAATATCTGAATCATGAAAGAGACCCTGCGGAACCGACTGGTTATTAGGAAGAAAAGGAGCCATAGAGTTAGTGGACTCTTCAAACAAAATTCCACCGTCCGAGGGTAAGCTATGAGCCGGCGGCAAGTTCACTTTTAGAGTAGCATTCCCAATAGGAAGCTCCATTAGCTTACCAGGTAAAGGATTAGGCCAAATTGACACATAAGCAGCAATGTGTTCAAGAGCTTTCTTTCCAATGTCAAAATACAAAGGACCCATGATTTGTAACAATGGCTTAAACACACTAGAGTAAGGATTATGAGACAAAATCACTACAGATTTCTGTTCACCACCTCTCTTTAGCCTCTCATCGTGTCTCTGCCTATTGAACACAAAACCGTACAAGAATCTACTACTATTATTATTACGATTATTCGATTTGTTCAATACATTCTCATGAACTGACCTTGGATCTTCAACTCCATCTATCTCCGACGATGACCCATTCGGAGGTTGGGAATTTCCTCTCCTTCGGAAGCGGAAAAAGAAGATGCAGTCATGGATGCTGGATCGATTCTGGTGCTGGGAAACGGAATCTGGGAAGGAACTGAAGGCGATTTCTAGTTCTTCCTCTTGGGTGAGACACCCAGGTGGGAAACACTCTTCAATAAGCTGACCTTGCTCGAGATCGAACCTGATAATGCAGAAGGAAACGACCCATCGATTCAAAGACTTGGGGTCGATCTTTGAACTGGGGAGTTCGGGCTTTACCGAGAATGATGGAGAACGGCTCATTTCCGACCAAACCCACCACTGCCTTTCATTGATCAAGTGAACCCATTTTTCACCATCTTCGTCTCCTGTTTTTGAACTGAAACGAGAAGCGAAACGCTTATTGTTGTCTGAATTGAAAAGCCTAGAAATCCAGAGAAGTGCAATGAGTTTGAAGATGAGATTGAAGAGGGTTTTCGTGAGACCGTGATGGGTAGAGAACCAGAATTCGAAAATCAGAGCTGGAAGAACGGAACCTTGGAAAAATCTATTTGATTTGCGAATCAAAATCAATTCGAGTGGATATATGCATCTATATTTTGCTTTGTTGTAGAGAAAGGGGGAGCGCTGGGAGCGGAGCTTCTAAATAATACATTTTCTTCACTTTGCACTGATCAATTAATCAGATTTTCACGACACTTTTACCCCCTTAATAAAGTGACACTTCAAAAAACAAAAAAGTACTTCAAAAAGAAAATCAAATTTCCTTCTGCACCCAACTACTATATTTTATATCCCTCTATTTATTTTTGGACAAATAAACATGCCCTTAGTCCAAAGTCCAATGAGAGCATTTTCAGATTGCTGGATTAGAGAGGGTTGGGATATAGTAAAATATATATATGGGACTCCCAAATTAAATTTTGTATCCTGTGATAATTAATTTCGTATTAATATTGTGAATTTGAGATTAATAATTTAACAAATTAAAGATTTGTAATATCCCATTCATTATTGATATTATTAGTATCGGACTCTAAATTATTATTTTTTTTATTTAACAATAAAAAATAACTCTAGAATTCCTACCTCATTTTTTATCTTATCCTAACTAAATATGAACTAAATTTCTCACTGTATACATAATTTATTTTATGATTCCCTTGTATTAAAGAAAATGTAAAACCGATAATATTATTTATTTTGCCTATCTTTTTAAATCTTATCTGAAACACGAAAGGACAACATAAAACTATGGATTTAATTCCTATGAATATAAAATTGATGTCCTGTGTGAATTTAATTCCTCTGAAGATAATATTGATATCTTTCGTAGTACTCTAACAATTAATCCACCAATATTCCTACTGATGGCAAAAGAAAAAAAAAATACCATTAATTCACTGGTCTGAATTCTTTAATACATATGCATTATGATGTACTATATACATATTTATGTGCACTTGTTATTTTAATATCATACTATATTTGTATTTAGATACACTTGTTATTTTAAGTTTTGTATAGTATATTATGAATTTTGTGGCCCGTGTTATGAATTATATTGCATGTCATATTAAAAGTTGTTAAAATAATGTAAGCCCAAAAAAAATTAGAGTTAAATTCACTTTGCTCCCTTAAGATTTAGGCTACTTGCGACTTATCTCCCTCAAATTTAGTAATAAACACTTAAATCTCTAATGTTTATGAACTAAAAAGTACTGTTAGTATATGTTATCGGGTTTATTAAACTGACTGAATTACCCCTATATATAAGAGTATGCTAAAGAGAAAGGAGACATTTCTAGCATGAGAAAGAGTAAATTGACGAAAAATTAGAGTTTTTTTTTATCATGGACTTCATTGCAAATTGAAGAAGTTCTTTATGCACTAAAGAATCTTTAAAGAAATCCATTCCAAAATGATTTAGATTGTGAAAAATGTATGATTTGTATCCCTTTTTTATTTGCAATAAAGTTGCAATTTGTTTGATTTTGATTTTATTTGCGGGTGGTCCCAAGGTTTATTTGTTTATTATTGATTTTCTTTACTGAGCGATCCTATTGATTGTCTTTATTGAGTGGTCTCAAATCCGATATGCTTATTATTGATTGCTTTTACTTAGTGGTCACACTAGTTACTTATTTTTCTTTTTGTTCACAGAACTTCATGCTTTACAATTGAGTTGTATTATATGGGCCACTTTGAGTGGAAATCACACGTGGAATACAACGGTCGAAGGATTAGTTGCATTAATAATTGTGATCTCATTTACAGAATGTCAATATTTAAAATTAGGGACATTTGCTATTAAATGGTAGGTGGTACTATAACAAGCATAAACGTGTATTTTAAGTGGTGTAGGTATAATTTAACATGGGTTTGAAACAAATATTTGATCACCATGATGTAATTAGAATGTTGCCGGCTCGTTAGGGGATGCCAATTGTGGTGAATTATATAGAAAAAATGGATTTGAACCTATTATAGTATTGTCATCAAATTGTGAGATTTTGTAATGGGGATCTTACTTTACAAGTTGTGAATGATAATAGAAACACTATTGATCAAGGTGATATGGTAGGCGAGAGCTTTAGTGACAACGAACCTAGTGATATTAACTTACTTAATTATGAGATATTATTTGATGATGGCCTACCTTAGGTGTCACGCCCTAAATATCAGGGTTACGCGAAAGTCCACCATAACATCGTTTATGAAAATAAAATTTGTAATTAAAAATTAAAATATACAATATTTGGATAAAAGATTCCCAAAGTTTAGTTCTCATAAACAGTAAACATGCAGTTTCATACATGAATAAGTATATCGCCTCAAGACGTACAAAACTCGCCTTCTGAAACAGACATCACATGTAAAAGTACATGTTTCAAAAATAGAAAAAATTACAGCAAGTCTTCTGCTACCACAGGCATCTAGGTCAATTCCATATGATTACTTGAAAATGATTTTCAACAAAATCTCACACCGTGAGCCGAAGTCCAATAAGAACAGACTATAAAACTGTCAAGCAAGTTATGAAATCATAAGCTTAAAAACTCTACCACTGCAGCCAAAAAGGTTTTTCTCTAAAAATTACAAGTTTTCCATCTTTGAAATTATGCATATCATCCACACAGATAGCACACCACAGTTAAGGAAAATAGTAAAAACATAATATGCTCCACTCAGGCCACACAATCGAAGAGAAAACAAGATAAAATAAAATTCTATGTACCGATTCTACCACACAGACAAAGGTAATAACTATAGACTCTTGCCCATTACTCTAGAACCACTCGTGGTCTGCTAAATAATGACAAGTTTTATATGGAGTCACGACAACGACGCCATTAATGGAGGCAACCGACTTAATTTACGGGCCCAAAACTCGAGGGTACAAAGCACCCACACAATACCATTCACGGAGGCAACCGGCTTAATTTATGGGGATTAACCCGAAGGTACAAAACACTTACGCTGCGCACGTTTCTAGACTTCCACTGATGAGCAATGTAAGCCCAACTCAACATACCCACTGTCACGGTATATTTATGAAAAATATTTTAAAATCCGCAAAACAGTTCTACTTCGCATGTACAAAAGTGATCCAATCCATCCACATGGAGATCAACAAGCATGTAACAACATATTTCTAACAAAACGTTTTAAAAGCTGAGGCTTAACCCCAATGTTAGCTCCAAACCTCCAAAACACGTTTTTCACAATTCTCACAAAGCACCTCATTTTCAAACCTCATTTTTGAAAACCACGGATATCAACACATCTGGATCATGTATAAAACCAAGAAAGGCGTAAAATTCACTTTTTACCCAAAAATGAAGATTTAAACATGAAAACCACATTTAATGTATTTTTTACCCGGTAAAAATACATATAATTACATATAACACCCTTTAACAATAGTTGGATCTAAAATCCTACCTCGGTGAGTCAAAACTCGAAACCTCAAAAATCAAACTTCGTCGAAACGAGAATCCGTCCGAATGAACGCGAAACTTACAACGCATGCAACAAGAATTCACAAACAAACTAACGAAAAACCAAACCTCGGGCCCTCAAATCTAGAGAGAAGGAAAAGAAAAGGAAAAACTTAACTTAGAAGCAAAGCTTTTAACAAATATCTCAACGGCTGGATATTTATAGAACGGTAAAATATCTCGATCCAGTCGACCAAACACCCTTGTCCAATCGACCGAACATGCTTACTGTCGTCCTAGTCGACTGGATCCTCCAGTCCAATCGACCGAACTGCTGGACAGTGTATTTTTTGATGCAAAACAGGTTTTTTGGTCCATACAAGCCTCAACTAAATCCGAAAAAGCGTAAAACACATTTATACATGTTGTTCTACAACTTGAAACATAAATCATGCATCGAGGCTTTTCATACACTGAAAGAAACACGTCAAATATATATAAAAATACCCCAAAATAAAACGATTCCGGGTCTCACGCTAGGTGACAATTAACCTAGCGATATTAACTTATCTAATTATGAAATGTTATTTGATGATGAAGTGAGAAATGTAGGTAGAGATTGAAAATATTGGCACTATTCGTGATGTCAAGGTTGTGAAGGATGCACTATTTGAGATTGAAAATATTGGCACTCCTAGTTTGATCTTGTTACAGCATACGAACTGAAACTACTGGATGGATGCACACGAATTGAAAACTCGATCGCATCTCAAGCTTTTTACCGTACTCTCATATGCCTAATCAGAACAGTTGATGGGCTATGAATTTTTGACCTATGCTCTCTATCTTGGCCGCCACTGTATTTTGATATCACAATTGAAAATAAAAAAAGTCATACCTGCCAAAAGGGCTAAGTTGCATATATACAGGTTACAGTAAAGATCTAATGAGTAAATAAGCTTAGACTTTTTATGTAAACAGTGATCCTTAATTTGAAATGAATTAAAAACATGTTTACATAAATTGAAATTCTTACTAGTAACTAATTAAAATTGTAATTCCGACCTTATCTCAAAATTTATTTTGAACTTCATATTATTAAATATTTATTTATCTCCCCATATTAAGATTACAGATATATGTCTACTAAATTAATTTATTGATAATTTTATTTAATCAATTGCTTATAATGTTTTTGAGATTTTTTGCTTAACTTACTTGATATATCATATATAAAATTCACCTGTAGGGTTTGACATAATCAAAACTTATAAGTTTCCTCAAAGAAATATTTTCAATCCCTGTAAACATGAATTCTAGTAATAATTAATATTCACTATACACGTAATGTCGTTATTCAAGTCTATGAGTTTATTGAGTTAAGAAATATCTCACTCTTTTATGAATCGAGATAATAAGTACTAAACATTTGTGGATATTAATTATTTTAGAATTTTAAAAGTATAAGCACTGATAATAAATAATAGGTATTAATTAGTAAAAATTTTATACAAGCATCCATCAACTATCAGTGAGTATTAATTTACCCCCTCAAGTTTAAAACCGCATATTCAAGTTATTCAACTACTTAATTTACATCGCTTTCACTCCTCCAAGTGGGAGACATTTCATACGGATTTTAAGAGTTGAATGACCTGAATGTATAATTTTGAAATTGAAAATGATAAACTGAAACTCAGTGATGGTTGATGGGGTGTTTGTGTATTTTTTTCTTAATCATTTTATCCAATTAGTATAAAAATAATTATCTAAAAATGATTTTATTCAATGCATACTAAGCATACTAACATAGTAAGTTGGACTATATCATTTTCTATAATCAAGACAAATTTCTTTAAATACTATGTTACAGCCCTATTGATGATGTGTCTAATTCTTTCTAATATTATAAATAAAAAACTTATATATTATAAAAATCAATGATATGATCTTTCGTGTGTAAGCAGAACTCTACACACTAAATTATTTACTATGTAAAATAAAATACATAATATTAAATAAATAATGCAATACAAACATTGTTCATACTGATTTTCATTAAAATCAAAATAACTAATTTTTACTACTAAAAAACTAATATCAAAATCTTTTATATGAAAGTATTGACTTTTAGTAGTAGATATGAGAATGAAAACATGTTTCCAATTGCTTTGGCATTAGTTAAGATAAAATGCAAAGACTCTTGGAAAGGTTTGCTTTAAGAGCTAATGAGAGACATAGTGTAATACTTCATCCCATATTCGTGCAGGATAGAAATTCTGTATGCTATATAAAGAAATTTGTGGGTTACTACTATTAATTTGGGCTTATACATTTTGGGTCGCGTTGTTATGTTTTTTATTTAAATTATTGGTTAAGTGATTCACTTGATTTACTACAAAATGACATTAGAGCAAACCTTGGTCCCATCAAAGGTTCCGTAGTAATGTGGATAGAGAAGTAGAAACTCTAAAGAGGGGTAGAGATCTCGAGGTTGCATGCCTTGTGCACGCTAATAAGATGTGCTGCATTGTTAAGATATTTAATCAATTTATTGGGTCAGAGGTCCACTTGGATTGTTACAAATAATATCATACCATCTCTGATCTCATAGAGGGCTTCAGAGCGGTATAGATAGAGGAGTAGAGATTCTAGAGATAGTAAAAACCCCGGAATTGTATACCTTTTGCACGCTAATTGGCTGCTTTGTATCCACTAATGGGGAAAAAACCTAGACTACGTGACGAGAGCGTCGCGTATTTGAGTGAGAGATATTATAATACCTTATCATACATTAGTGCATGATAAAAATTAAGTCTGGTATATAAAGAAACTTGTGGGTTACTAATAACTTGGGCTTAACCATTTTGGATTGTGTTGTTAGGTTTTTTATTTAAACTATTGGTTTAATGGTACACTTGGGTCTTTACAAATGATATCAGTGCCAACTTTGATCTCAACAAGAATTTCGTGGTGGTGTGGATAGAAGAGTACATGCTCTGTAGAGAGGTAGAGACCTGGAGTTTATTACCTTGTGCACGTTAATGGATTCTTTATATCTACTAATGGGCTGCAATATACATCCCAAATAAGGGAAGAATTTGGGCCATGCAACGTGGACGTCGCGTATTTGAGTAAGAGATATTGTAATACATCATTTCGTATTTGTGAAAGAAAGAAATTAAGTCTGATATATTAAAAAAAGTGTGGGCTACTACTAATAATTTTAGTTTAAGCATTTTGAACCGCGTTGTTATGCTTTTTATTCAAGTTATTAGATCAGTGATCTACTTAAGTTGTTACAATTGGAATTAAAGCCAATGAATGCTTAGAAAACTTGTAATGTATACTATTGATGAGTATGTAATGATTTAGATGGCTGCAACAATAGATGCTTGAAAAACTTGTAATGCTTTCAAATGTTATGTATGCTTTCAAATGTTATGTATGCTTTTGTACTGGTTTGGATACTATATAATGTTTTGGATAGCAAAACGTACACAAAACTGTTTAACATGTTACTGAATTGACATGTCATCATAAACTTGATCTCTTCTCAAAGTTGTGGAAAATGAAATTAGTTTACACCAAGCCCTAAAATCATATCCTAATATCATGCGCATAGTATATTCAACCACTCTAAATGAACCTTTCCTACCTCATTTGCATTTTTGACTTGGAATCTAAGATCCATGGCATCCCCTTCACTATTCCCTCCAATGTTGGTAGAATAAGACATTGTTATAAATGAATAGAACAAAGCTGCACACAAAAAATCAATTAAAATGAAATATCTAAAAATGAGTATTTAATATACTAGTGAGCTTCTATCTTCCATCTTCTGCCCCTTGTCTTCTATCCTCTTCGGTGTAGGTTAAGTTGATTCATTTTGAGTCATGCTTTTATATTAGAGACTCAGTGCATTGAAGTCAATTTTTGTGGCAAAAAAATAGGTTTCCCGCATTTACATCTCAAAAATAAGTTATTTTGGACAAAAATAGTAACAGTGATTTTTAGTCCACAAACATTATAGGGTTAAGTAGTTATTACTAAATGTGATAGAGGTTAATCGCACATGACCCAAACCTTAAGGGACAAAATGAGTTTAACCTAAAATTTTATGAATTCATATCTTTCAGTCTCATGTGGCTAAAGCTATGAATTTGTATAGTTTTGATTGTAAATTTATCTACCTATTACATTATGAATTCGCTTGATTTTTTATTTTGATTTAGCATAACATTAATTATGAATTATGCTACATGTATAAATGTTAATCACAAAACAAACCATAGCCCTTTTACAAGGCTGTAGGTCTTACGAAGATGGCTGGTGACCAGCATTTTTATATTTTGTTTTAAGTGGTGTTTAATATTGCTAAAATTTGTAATTTATAAGTTGTAACTTATAATATAAGTTGTGAGTGTTTAGTAAAGATTGTACCTTATAACTAAAATAAAAAATAATAATTATAATTTATAATTAATAATTAAAATAAAATATAATTTATAATTAAAATTAATAATAAGATGTTACAAATCCGCTTATTCCTTTTAACTATTCATCCTATGACCAACCTTGAGACTTGCATAATATATATCCCAAATAACAGTGGGTGACCATACCTAGATGCCTATTTTAAAGTGGTACTTATTATTGTATAATTTTGAGCAAATTACACAAATCTTCCCTCATACTTTTAAAATAACACTAATTAATTGAAAACAGAGGAGAGAGAGAAGAGAAGAGTTCGATCGATTAAAGATGAGAAAAGACAAAAGTTAAAAGAGCGCTGTTAGCTTTATCGAAAGCTTTAATAAAAAAATTTTATCAAAAAACTTGAGAGCAGCTAAACTTTTCGTTTTTGAGTTTTTTTATTATTTTTTATTAAATTTTTTTATATTGCCAAAAATTAAAAGATTAATACAAAATATGAAAAAAAATTTCTTTTTTCTTATTTTGTTACTTATTTTAGAAAATAATCACTTTAAAATTTTTATAAGAATTTTTTTTATCTTTAGTAAACTTTTGT
The DNA here is from genome assembly GCA_034768845.1 of Heliamphora exappendiculata. NCBI lineage: Eukaryota > Viridiplantae > Streptophyta > Magnoliopsida > Ericales > Sarraceniaceae > Heliamphora > Heliamphora exappendiculata. The sequence continues at coordinate 10,227,969 of JAOTRH010000016.1, read as the reverse complement.
AAGTGGAATAATCTTGAATTAAAATTTTCATATAAATAGTAGTATGATAAATAAATAAATAAAAAAAATTGAACCACGTAATAGTTCAAACATTTGTAGAGAAAAATAAAAATTAATTTATAGCTCAAAACAAATCAAAACAAAAATAAAAGTGCACGCACACATATTTACGCTTTGATAATTCTCGAAGAGCATTCACTAATATTTTCATAAAAATGATTCTAAACCGTTTAGCTTAATAATTGTCCACACAAACACAAACACAAAATCAAATCAACAAAAACTAAACCAAAAAATTATTTTGCAAACAAACGACAAAATCTGATAAACTAAACCAGTGAGAATGTTATCACAATTATTAACACTGAAAATGTTCTCACTGTTTTTAACATTAAAAATATTTTTAATATTTTTTACTTCAAATGCAATTAATTTATTATTTTAATCTTTTTTTATATATTTTCATGATCAAAACTATTTATTATGTAATATTTATTAAATAAATTATTTTGTTAAAAAATTAAATTAATTAAACATTAATAGTTTTGTAAATAAATTACATTTTGTTAAAATATAAATGAATAATAATATAATTTTATAAAAAATAATAATAAACAAAAATAATCAAAACATGTAGTTAAAAATATTCAATTAACATAATTTTTTATATTAATAATAAAATTAATAAATACTACAAAATAAATAATTTTATTATAAAAATATATTTAAAAATACAATATATAAAATCTTTTTAGCCATAATCAAAGCATATAAATATTTAAACTAAAATTTCGATAAAAATCTTCCAGAGAAACAAATTTCCCGAAGTCAAAAGGGAGACCAAAAAGAGAGAGGGCAACAATCAGATAATAACGGCAGTGGTGGGGTCAATAATGCCGGTTTTCTTCTTCTTCTTCTTCTTCTATTAATAATAATAATAATAATTATTATTAGAAATAGCAGGAACTAGGAAAAAGACTAGTTGAGCATATCGTTTGTTGCTTCAATACAGATGTAAAATTCTATAAACAATGGAAATTTGGAAACTGGTGGGGAGATTTACAAGTTTAGAATCACAGTTTTCTGCCCCCAAGCAAAAGTCCGATATTTACAAACGAAAAGAAACTATTTGATCATAAAATAAAAACCTGCAGTGTCTAAATTTCCAAACTCATTCCTTTTGTTAGTGTAGTTCAATCAGAGGGATGCTCACTGTTGCTAAAAACTCTAACAAGAACATTTCTCTCAAACAATTTTTTGACATTTGGGTAAACTACAAAGTATTTATACAAAAATGAGGCGGGTATGTCGGTGCTATACGTCATAGACAGGTAACCGTTCCTCAATAGAGACGCGACAAATTGGGCATTTCGTGCACTTGTCACAGCAGGTACTGCACCAAATTACACGACAATGAATTATCAAGTTATATATAATGCTGGAAGGGGAGAAAAATCAATAAGGAAAAAAAATGGCTAATGAGGTTTTACTAGCAGCAAACCACTCTTCGAGGGAGAAGAACATACCTGCAAAGGATGCGATGCCTGCATGGGAGCAAGACCACACCGATCTCTCCCTCAAAGCAAACCCTGCATAAAACTTTTTCCTGGCCAGCGCACAACATAATGTTTCGAGTTAATCTGGGAATTGACGTTATAACAAACACTACTTTTGGCTAGAATGGAACTTCGGAGGAACTTTAAAGGGATTCAAATTGTCGGATTAATTAAATGAAATAAACACTTGCAGGTGAATCACATGCAATCCCGCATCTTGCCCACAAATCAATACTAAAAATATTCAGGAATTCATGGAAGTGTTTTATGATTCTCTTACTATAGGATTTACAAGGTCCATGGATTAAAAGGGTCTTGTCAAACGAACAATAAATATCATGAATGATAATAAAAAGTTGTTTAACAGATTGGGTTAGGGAGAGAGGTTTGCCCTTGTCTGAGCAAAAATAAGGAAGGTTTGGTTTTTACCCCCCCCCCCCCCCCCCCCCTTTTTTGGGGTGAGAGTGGGGTTGCTTGAAGAAAAGTTGCAGAGAATAAGTGACTTCTTAACCATTAGCTCATGTTTTCAATCAATATTGAAATGTTTTATCTGTTCTAAATCATTTCCTGTGGGGGAAAAAAATGGAAAATGGAACCTACTTTTGTTAGGGATTCACCGAAAATGTCAATACAATTCATTGTTTTGATGTTATTTTCTAATGTTTATTGAGTTTTGAATTATTTTTTTTTTGGATCGCTAAGTGAAGCGTAAACATTTTGGCCAATCTCCATAGAAGCAAAAAAAATTATTAAGGTTGGCCACCCCATTTGACTAGATAACTAGAGGTATAGGTGAGCCAAGAGTACTTCTTAGCAAGAGAGAGCCAAACCAGTAGACGCATTCTCTATTTCACAACCGTAAGCGCATGATTGACCTATTGGAAATGATGAAAATGTGGAGTTGTAAATATATTGACCTCTCATTGAGCAAAACCATATATTGGATGAAGATAGTGGAAGCACATAAGCAAATGCTAGAACTTATCTACGGGGAAGCAAAATAAATAGAACACCCGATTAATCTACCTCAAAAGGATGCTCTTACTCGTGTTACTCAATTTCTTATAACAAAACTACGGACTTAAAGAAAAAACATATTGATCAAAAGACACAATAATTCAAGCCCTTCTGGAGGCCGTGATTAGATTTGTGCACTTTTTTCTGTTTGCTCAGCTGTAAAGTAAGGAAAGACTAGATGCTCAAGCAGGTCATAGACACCAAATGGAATGTGTGAAAGTATTCTGGCAAGAGACTGTGTACAGGAAATGAATTTCTAATTCAAAAGAATCAACGAAACCCTAATTTCGTGATAAAGTACCACCAGCTTTGCACATAACAAGCACAACAAAGAAAAAGCATACTGAAGCTGAAAGTATTATCAAGGAAAAGCTTAATATTGAGGTAGTTTGTGCACCCTACACGAAATCATTTTCCAGCAACAATTTCCACCCAAACATGAGCATTCCAACAATCTTCGGATAGATGAAGATGCTGAATGAATGTGTGTGAACTAAAATTTTATGTTTTAAAACAGAGGCAAATAAATAGATCGTGTTTGGTGCAGGTTCTGGATTTTCTAACGTTCTTCATCAGTTTTTTTTTTCATTTATTTAAAATACACAATTAATCTTGATGATGTAACTGGATTTTCTCTCACTCAAAACCTACAAAAAGAAGCGGTTATTCACAAAACCCCAACTCCATTCTCCTAAAGTTCAATCCAAAAGGCATTCTCCTAAAGTTCAATCAAAAGGCAGACATATTATAGTCCAACAATGTGAATGAAGTAGGCTAGGAAGATTATATAAAGTTTATACCCCAACTCCATTCTCCTAAAGTTCAATCTAAAAGGCAGACATACTATAGTCCAACAATCTGAATGAAGTAGGCTAGGAAGATTATATAAAGTTATAAACGAGTAAGTTCCTGAAGTCAAGATGGGTATTCAATATGCATATTCTCCCTCAAATGAGACAAATGCAACCCTCTGACCATCACTAATTTGGATGCTAGATGAATGGAATATTAGTTTTAGAACATGTTTTGAATATCAAACTTATATTTGATGACCATAAGCATGTTTTGGTACAGATTAAAGTTATATTTGCTTTTTTGGTACAAGTTTGAAGTTTTTTTTAAAAAACTTCAAGTTTGAATCTTGGCAGGAACTGCGAACCAAGCCGTGGCCGAACCGTTTTCATGGATTGGTTCTGGTCTGGTTCTGTCACTTGAACGGTTCAGACATTGTTCTCCAAAACCAAGAACCGTTACTAATGGTCTCAATCCTTTTTGGCAGAACTGAACCAAATCCGGACCGTGTGCACCCATAATTAGAATTAAAGCACTATAAATAGAATGAAGGTAAAACCATTAAAGCCATTAACTTGAAAGTATTACATTTTGAAGTCTTTCATACTCCTGCTGGCTGAGTTTTGTGATTTCTGTTTGCTCACCAAGAGCAGCTTGAAGTCTCCAAACCTGAGAGATGCAAGAGAATCAGGTGCAAAACAGGAACGAAGAAACAACACTTACAGTCAAACTCCAGCATTCTATACTATGATCATTGGAATGAGCAGAGAGCATTACTCATTTGGTTGACGCAAAATTAAAAATGAAAACCAAGGAAAGAATAACTTGAAACAGGTAAAATGATCACCTCCTCCGCGAGATCCTTCTTGGGCATTTTCTTCACTATTTCAGGAGGATAGCCGCAAAAAGTGTTATAACTGTGTATATAGGAAACAGGTATACAAATATTAGCAAACAAAACCACTTATGAAACCATTTCGAGCACATTTTACACCTAAACACATATGCAGTAGATAGTGACATTATCATGGTGTATTATGAAAATTGTCATGGAACTGTCAACTTATCAAGATTTGACAAATCACGTATTAGAAGTACAAATCAACAACACATCTGTACTTCCCTCATAAACATCAGATACTTCAAATGCTAGTGAACGCATGTACATAACTATCTATACTGAAGTTACATGTACAAAGTACTACCCAATATATAACCATAAATGGGAAAATTGACAAATATGCTGATACACAAGTTCTTTGCAATTGAAGGTGAGTTTGTGTTTTGAATGAATAGCTGCAGCAAAGGTATAAGAATGACAGCATTGACAAATACAATGAACACAGCTAAGAGTAGTACACTGAAAGCATTCCTAACAACAAAGTTGTACACCACTAAAGAACGCTGTCAAAGTATGAAAGTTCGTACAATCTACATTGATCTCAACAAAACCCTGGATTCCAGCTCTTTTGGGGTAGTGATGCCGATATAATCTTCAAATAGGGCTTCAAGAAGAAAAGAGAAACATCAGCCCCAGAAGTGGGAGCCTCTACGATTGCTTTATTAGACAAGATCACAAGAGTAAAAGAATGGTAACAACAAGAGAAGAGATTAAATCCAAACTAACTACTAATAGATATTCCTAACCAACTACTATCAGTTGTTGCTCCACTTGATAATCCAGCTTTGCATCGCCATCTCTATCAATCCCCACCTCTTAATATGACCGTGTCCTCAGGGTCGAAAGTTAGGGAACCTCTTCTACAGGTCATACCTAGATTCCCAAGTTGCATCTTCTGGTATAGTGTTAGACCATTGCACTAAGACTTGAGTGTGAGGCCTGTTATGCATCTTAGCCATCCTTCAATCAAGGATTGCTACAGGCTCCAACTGCAACTAGGCTTCAGCATTTGTAGAAGGTAAAGTGGGCTGAACTATAACATTACCTCCCAACTACTTTTTGAGATTGGACACAAGAAACAACGGATGTATTTTGGAGTCCTGCTGTAAATTTAGTTTATAAAGTAATAGTTGTCAAATCGTGAATTAAATCTTGAATCAAAATCCTAGTTTTGCGAAACGTGAATCGAATTGAATCGAGAATCGTAAGATTCGGCAAGAACTATAAGAATGATGTTTAAACACTTTATATGTACGAAATAAAGTGAATAAATTGATATGAATAAAAATTATACAATAAAAACATGATTACAAAATATAAATGTAAAAAACATTTACCCTTATCAGAAGAGATTTCAATTCAAATCCAACCAACCGTAAGATTCCTTATATATCATTATATATTCTCATTTGGAATTTAAAAAATAGACTATGAAATCTCAAACAGAGTAAAATAAAGAGAAGAGAGTTAAATATAAAATACGTCAAAATATATTTTGTATGCTTATTGGTAATAAATAAAAGTTTAGAAAAAATGTTGTAGAACCATTGAGTCTAATGATTAAACTCATATCATTTTAAATTATGTATGCTTGGTTAAAATAAAATAAACAATTTATCAAAAGTGAAACATCCTAAAAAGATGCATAAAAAAAGAGTTCATAATTTATCAGATTTGTCTAGTTCTTATTAAATTCTCTAATCACCAAAAGAGCAACAAATTATACATTTTTATTTTTATTTCCACAATAAGCACGCTAAATTGTATTAAGACGTTTAAAAAGAAAAAGAAAATAGTAAATAGGAGATTCGGAATTTGTTGAATATAATAATTTTAAGAATTACACGAACCGTAAATAGTGAATCGAATCGTGAACTGCTAAATCGTAAGATTCATCACGATTCTATCCCATAATAGATTTACTCATAAATTCGTATCGATTTATGTATGAATTGTAAATCGAATCATGAACTGGATCGTAAATCGTAAGATTCTGATAACTATAAACTACTAAACCAATTTTTTGCACAACTTGAGATGGACTAAAGTCCAAAGTATTTTGGAGCTAGCTTGACATTCTTTTGAAGGGCCGCCGAAGAGTGCCTGAAGGCTAGCAATTTGAGAAATACCCAATCACCAATCTCAAATGACCTCTGAGTTCTCTACTTATCCACCATATGTTTCATTCTATTTTGAGAGTCCTTGAGCAACTTGAATATCACTTCTCTATCCCTCAATGTCTCATCAACTGCTTCCATATCTGAGGTTCCTAGAACATGGTTTCTGATATTTGGTGGTGGTTGGCCATAAACTGCCTCATAAGGGGCTATGCCAGTACATACATGGTATGTTTTGTGCCATCATTCAGCCAATGCAAGTCACTTAGTCCAAGCTTTAGGTCTGTCCCCAGCTATCCATCTCAAATGGCATTCAAGACCTCTGTTTGTTCATCAGTATGGGAATGATAAGCATAGCCCATACACAAATCAATATCTTGAAGTCTTAACAATTTCTTCCAAAATCCTCTCAATCTGAAACAATGGACCATGGCATCCCACGTAATCTGATTATGGTATCCAAGAAAGCTTGAGCCACCACAGTTGCAAAGTAGGGATGAGATAAAGCAATGAAATGAGCATATTTGGCTCATATTCTCCATGCAGCACAATGGTTATTAGACAAAAATATATCATAATTTTATGGGCTTTCTATTGCTAGGGACAGAGTTCATTCATAATAGGTCCAAACAACTTCATTATATGCTCACTTTTCCAGTAAAATGTTCACCAGGTCTTATGTTGACACTTTTAATTACCTTGTTTTCCTTATATTCATAAACTTGCCCCCAATTAGGTATAAATAAACCCATTTCATTAATTTTCAAATTTTGAAAAGCATGTATCATTTCATGATCTCTTCATATTTAAGAAAAGAATTAAAGCATGTACATAGTTGAATTTTTAGCCCTTCACCTGCACATGCACTCAAAAATTTTGTTCAAATTTTACCCAGCTTCATTGATTTTTTCCCACTAAAAAATGAGTGCACATCATATAAGATTACAAATGCACATAAGAAAAACTGCATCTTTGGACTTATTTTTAGATAAAAATACTTACCCAGAAGTGCCATCTTGAAAAAGTCGAGCTTGCTCTTCTCGGCTCCCTTCATCTATAGACCACCAACCAAGAAGCCTGGTCATAGAGATAGTCGAGAGCAGTGAAAATTACTTCAGAACAGCACCACATTGAATGCTTATGCCAACTTAGTAAGTGGACAACCAACCTACTCTACATTTTCTTTCTGATGAGATGTGTTGAACATTACCTGGAGCCATGGTGCAAGTATCCAAGGCATTCACGCAATTTTGAATACAATGCAAAATATCTTCCTGTGTCAGTTCCACTACGCAGTAAAAGAACAATTTTTTCCACCAATCTAGACGCAGCAAACACGATTCCCACGCCTTGCAATAGGAAAAGTGGAGAGAAAAGAACTAGAAGAGGAATATATCTAGCACCAGCAGGTGTCCCCTGAAATATTAGGTCACTAACAGATTTGTTCATAAGACATTTCAATGGGTCCAAAATTTTCATCCAGCCAACAGCCATGCTAAACACAAAAACGTATCATACCTCCAAGCGCATACAAAGGAGTATTTGGAAACCAATTATCGGAACTTTCATAATATGGCCTCCAATATCTTGCAGACTACACATTCTATCTTGGGCCTCTTCCTCCGGAGAAACCACTAAACCACTGCTCCAGTCAAGATATCTTATAGTTGAAGAAGATGAGCTGGCTTCTAGTGTTCGCAAATTTCTATGTATCACCGGATTAGACCACTTTGTACAAACAAGAAATGCAAAACACTCTGCAATCCTGTAAAAGCGAGGAACATGAAAGTCCAATAATTATCACTTGTCATGCACAAACTATTAAATAAGAAGTAGAAAAGCCCCGTTAACAGTACCCAAAATTTATGAATAAATCCCACCATCCTAGAGCATTCACATCACCTGCAATGTTTCAAAAAAAGAAAATATAAACCAGACTATCATTAAATTGGAATAGTACCCTATCAATATTCTAAGCGTATAGGCCAACATAAATGGCATCATTAACATTCTGCAAGATTATAGCATGTCGTGATTGGGAAAATTTTGTAATTGGGATACTAAGTTAGGGAGGCCACTTTTCAAAACGAGGGTGTGTACCACGAGAAAAATTATATGAACAAAATGGCTATGTTAAATGGACTCAGATACAAGTGTCGAATCTGGATATATGTCAAGTGTTAGATATATCCAAGTCTCATGTCCAAACAAACAGGGCCCCAGCAAAATGTTCATATTTCTTAATACAAAGGATTCTCTGACACAAAATGTCATAAAAAAGCAGAAATATGAAGCAAGACAATAAATCATTTGCAAAGGAAGATAAAAAGCAACCAAAGAAACAATGGACTAACATAGATTATCCAAGGTCCCGAACAAATACGTCACTTCTTGCTACCATGGCAAGTACCCACAAAATGTTCATTTCATTTTATTTGCAATATATAAGCAAATACATATGTTAGATAAGATTATTGTGAATGAGAAAAACTTATTAGTTGGTTTGCACCAAAGAGAAAGATATTACACACACATTAGTACATGACAGACAATCCCCAAAAAGAGAGGGGGGGTTGAACACATCAATGATCAAACCTCCAGAAAATTCTTCAAATAATGGAACAAAGACTCTTGGTTCTTGGGCAAATTATTCTTTTCACATAAATACGCCAGGATTTACAGTTTCTGGCAGTATGGAATGCATATTCAGGAAGTATCCCAATGTCAATATCTTTTCGGCATATAAGTTTTTGATAGCTATATGTTAACTTCAGTGTAGCATTTTTTTCAAAAGCAACAAAACATTATAATAAGAGGAAATTAAAAACTACAATGCATAGGAGGACAAGAAGCCCACTGTTAAAAAACAAAACAAAAAAAGCGACCAAAACAAATCAAAATATCAACTTGTCTCACTTCAAATCATAAAAAGCTCTTGAATATCTACTAAAAAAATAAAGGAATCCCTTTAAAAGGGGAAGAAACTAAAGCCCGAAAAGATGACATGATCAGACAGTGATTATAACTAGCCAAATATTCCATTCCATCGTTAGGATTACAAGCTCTATTCCATCTCGAGTCTATATCTTCAAACTTGTCCTCGAAAATTCTAGCATTTCTCCAACCAAATCACCTAAAAAAGCAAAGAAAATCATGCAACATCACTGAACTCTAGCTCCCTTGCTACCACCAGAACTCTTCAAATAAATCAACAGCATTTGTGCACACAAAACTGGGGGCACCCAACAAATATCCACTACCCAAAAAACCATGCAAAAAAATTGATACAAAAATTCCTCATTTTTCCTACACATATGCACCATGATTAGGTCTACTCTTTTGAAATATATCCATGAGACTCCCACAAGCCACAAACCACATAAATACCTTAACCTTAAGAAGCACAACCGCTCTCCAAATCTTCTTATAATAAGTAAACAAAGGAATAATTTGACTCAATGATTCTCAAGAAAAAAGGTTTACTCAAAGCTCCCAGAGGAATAAAGTGACTACATCCATTCAGCTTTGGAATTCGTCCACAAGGAAAAAGGATCAAGGATGTCCAACAATGACATCCAACTCATTTGTTTCCCAATCATTAAGATTTCTAAGGAAATTAAAGTTCCATGCAATAGGAGCCGAATGTGAAAGAATCGTAAAAACAATTGAAACATTTTGAGAACGAACCAAGCAATACAAATGAGGAAACAAACCATCAAAAAAAGAATCCCCCAATTAAAAATTTTGAGAACGAACCAAGCAATACAGATGAGGAAACAAGCCATCGAGAAAAGAATCCCCCAATCAAGCGTTCCCAAAATCTAACAAACTCACCATTACCCACCTTTATGGGGAAAAAATATGAGAAAAGAGAGAATATGATAAATGAATTTCCATGGAGATGAACAATTACCCGAAATGGATTTCCATAGAGATGGACAATTACTTCTACAAATCATAGAAGACCAAACCCTCCTTTATTTGGAAGCGCAACCATCTTCCAACTCACCAATTTATCTTGTTTCCCCTTACTCCGCCCTTCCTTTAAAAAAAAACCCTCATCATTTTTTCTATCTTATATGCAACCCCAACGTGAATCCTAAACAAGGACAAATTGTATCAAAACAAAGCTCTCATCCAACCCTCCAACCTCTTAACCTATTTTCTAAAGCATTGGAGCCTAGAAAAACAGATCTCTTAGGTTATATCCCCCAATGGAAGACCAAGATATACAAAGAGAGATACGCAATGGAATTATGGGGCACCCTAAAATAAACCCCAATCTTTGAACCCAATCATGTTGAATGTTAATGCTTGGAATTACACTTTTAGTCTCTTGGGACCATAAACCATCTAAAAAAATTCAAGAGTATTTTGACCATACACTAATTGTTGAATGTCCAAATGAGCTCTTATTCACAATTAGAAAAGATATTTTCAAATTTTTTGTTCTAAGAATTTGGAGAGAGGGCTAGCTCCACAGGATTGTTGGTTACTGGTAGCATAGTAGCCATGTCAACAAAGTAAATTATCATGAGTCTAACAAATAGTTACATTACAAATGATCTCCACAGATTTGGCCGCCACTATGTCCACTACTCAAGCTGAATGGTGATCACTAGGGGCACAGCTAGAAAGTAGAAATTTATATTTTGGCAGTGTCATTATGGATTTTTTTTTTTTTGCAAGGGAGCACCATAAGAGCAATATATATTAATTTTTGAGGCACACTGGTGAACTTTTGACAAAATAGCCTTGTATGAACCTTGTGGGGGAAAAACCATGCAGACAATTGCTTTTCTGAAATAAAAAGTTTGTAAGACTCCTTTCAAATACCTCTTTTCCTTTCTCTTGAAGATAAGATCACACGGTTCAAATATAAAATTCCCTTGATTGAATGATAGCAAATCTCATTTATCAGTTGCATAAATTCCATATTCAACTATTGAGCTTATCTTGATTTGGTTGTCAAAAAAACATATAGGTTCTACTCATGTATTCATACAATCCAAATAAGTGAATAACAATTTAGCCTGTGCTTGGGCTAGCTTATTTTTTAGACTTTTTGGCTTAAAAGCCACAAAAAAGCCAATTGTTTTGGCTTATTAGGCTTTTTTTCACTTTTTTTTCACTTTTTCTACATGATTTGACACTTACTTTTTTACAAAAAAGCCAAAAAGCCTAAAAGCTAGTCCAAACACAGGCATAGTTGAGTGGCATTTGGGTCCTTTGACAATCGGACAACATGTCGACCATGTAAATTTGAGTTCTTCCCTTTTCCCTTTCGATTTCTTGCTTATTAAAATCGCATAAAGGAAATGCCACCCAATTACAAAAACAAAACAGCCAACAAAAAGGCTCATACGCTTTAATGTGCATCAAAAAACTCCACAAAATCTAAGAATTGAGCAAGATAAGGATTTTATTCCAACTTACTGAACTAAACAAAAATTCACTAAGCTACTTTTCAACTTAAAGAAAGGGCTCTCCGTACCGTCAAAAATCAGGCAATTCCTTTACCTCCAAATAACACACATCAACCACAAAGGATCATGTGCCAAATCTTCCTCCGTCTCTTCCCAACCTTGGCTCCTTGCCAATCAATTAGAAGCTCACACACTAAACCAGGGATCAGCCAGAACAAACAAAACCAAAAGACAACCTAAGTTCATAGCTTCCAAACTTCCAAGCAAGGTTCTAAATCGCGGTATCGGCCTGCGTAACGGTCGCGGTCGCGTGTAACGGATATCGGGCGTATCGG
>JAOTRH010000016.1:10204676-10215725 GCA_034768845.1 Heliamphora exappendiculata | reverse complement strand
CTACCTAATCTAGATAGATGACTTTATGTGCCATAAAGTAATCTATCTAGATTAGGTAGAATAAGTAGAAAAGATACAACAACTTATGCCATAAAGTAATCTATCTAGATTAGGTAGAATAAGTAGAAAAGATACAACAACTTAAATGTTGAAAATATGGAGATAAGATTTATTATCTAATACACCCCCTCAATAAATATGGAGATAAGATTTATTATCTAATACACCCCCTCAATCTGATGGCACATGAAAAGTGGGAGTCAGTTTGTCCCGAAAGAATTGAAAACGAGATGATGATAAACCCATTGTCATGATGTTCCTTAGAAGAAATAAACTAAACATGAAGATCCTTTCGGGCCACTTTGTCGCGCATAAAATGAAAATCAATTTTCACATGTTTGGTGCACGTACATGAAAAATGAGATTGGTAGTCAGATAGGTTGCACAAACATTGTCACACCAGAAGGTCAAAGTAGAGGGCAGAGGAATTTGAAGTTCAAACAAGAGAGATTGAACCTAAGAAAGTTTAGCAGCAGCATCTGCTAAAGTTTTACACTCAGATTCAGTGGAGGACCGAGCAACAGTGCATTGTTTACGAGCACTCCAGGAGATAAGATTATGACCAAGAAAGATGGAGAAAGCACCGGTGGATTGTCGATCATCGACCCAACAAGCTTAATCAGCATCAGAATAAGCTTAGAGAGTTAAGGGAGAGTTACAAGAAAGAAATAAGCCATAGCGAATGGTGTGTTTAAGATAGCGAAAAATATACTTAACAGCACTCCAATGAGTATTAATGGGAGCATGCATAAATTGAAAAGCCCTATTCACGGAAAAGGCAAAGTCAGGACGGATAAGCATAAAATACTGAAGAGCGCCAATAGCCTTGCGATATGGAGTGGGATCAGTAAGCGGGGTACCACCATATTTAGAGAGAGTGATGGTAGTGGAGCACAGAGTGAGAACGAGTTTGCAATGAAGCATGCCAAATTTGGTAGGATCGATAGCATAGCGATGATGACACAAGTGTAAGCCATGTGAAATAGCAAAAGCTTCAATACCCAAAAAATAGTGAAGAGGGCCAAAGTCTTTTTAAGAGATAACTCAATTTAAAAGGTGTAAATTAGCCAAGTAATGGCCAAAGAGATATAACTGGTAATCAAAATATCATCCATGTAGATAAGAATATAAACACGAGTGGCACCATGATGATAAGTGAATAAAGAAGCATCCAATTTGAAGGCAATGAACCCATGAGAAAGAAGAAAGTCAAACAATCAAGTGAAGCAAGCCTGAAGGACTTGCTTAAAACCATAGAGAAATTTGCAAAGTTGGCAAACATGATCAGGACATTGAGGATCCATAAAGCCTTAGCCACAAGACGAGTTTTGTAGCATTCCAAGCTATCATTGGCCTTGCGTTTGATACGGTAAACCCATTTGCAGTTGACAACATTGTGGGCAACCGAAGGAGGGACAAGGGTCCAAGTACCATTATGGACAAGGGAAAAGATTTTAGGACCCATAGCCTGCTGCCAGTGGGGAAGTTTGGATGCAGAGGTAAAACAAGTAGGTTCGGTATCGAGGGAAAGAGAAGGAGGGACCATGGTGGCGGCATAGAGGGTAGAAAGGTGTTGTGGTTTATGGGAACGTAACACCATAGGATGAGTACGGGGAGGGGCCGAGTGCATTGAAGAGGGTGAGGATAGAGGATGATTGAGATCAACGACAAGGGAATGGAAGGTGGAGAGGAAGAACCAAATTGAGAGAGGGATGCGGGAGAATCTGGGTTGGAGGAGAGAAGTGATGAGATAGGGGTGGCCGATTCGGGAGAGTCAAATTTGAAGGAGAGAGAGGACGAGATAGGGTGAGCCGAATGAATAGGAACTGATGGGGGATAATTTGAATTAGGAAGCACCGTAGGTAGGATAAGGGAATTTGAAGGAGGAAGCACCGAACGAGCAGGAATTGAAGCTGGTGAGGATTGGATATGGGTGCCACCAGGATTGGCGTGGCAGGTGAAAGGAGAAGCCAGGTGGTTTGAATAAGGGGAATATGGAGATAAGGCCGAAGTATGGGGTGGGGATGAGGTAGTGCCAGGGGGAGGGAGTGTAGCAGGAGAAGAATGAGGAGTGATGCATGGAGGAGAATTAGGAGGAGCTGCCACCTAGAGGTGAGGGATAACGGAGGATGAGAGGGATGCTTGAGTGGGTAGCTTTGGTAGAATTGCATGCGACAAAACAGGCGGTGAAGGTGGCTTAGGCACCACCTAGAAGGAGGAGCTCGAAAAGGAGGGAGGATGAGGGGAATTAGCACCGAATTGGATCGGTGCAACCGCCCAAGGAACCGGGTGGGAAGGAGTCAGAGTGAATCAGGTAAGGGCCAAGGATGGAAGAATCGAAAAAAGGAAACATATTTTCATAAAAATGAACATGGCGAACATTGTAAATGCGACCAGTGGAGCGGCCAAGACACCGATAGTCAAAATGAGAGGAACTATAACCGAGAAAAACACAAGGGGCAGAGCGAAACGATATTTTGTGTCAATTATAGCGTTGCCAAAAAGAATAGCATAAACACCCAAAATTCTTTAAACTTTGATAATTTGGTTTCTAGTTAAAAAGACACGCATAGGGCGAAATATTACGAGATAAGGGAGATGAAAGGCGATTGATGAGAAAGACAGTCGTATGAAACGCAAAATGTCAAAATTTTTAAGGAATGGACGCATAGGCGAACAATGCTAAACCAGTTTCAACAACATGTCGATTACGGCGTTCAATTTTTTCATTTTTTTCATGGTACAAGGACAAGACAAACAATGGATAATGCTGCATTGTTTGAAAAATGAAGAAAGAGATTGATATTCATCACCCCAGTCAATTTGAATTTGTTTAATAGTTGTGGAGAATTGACGTTCAACCATAGCTTTGAATTGAATAAAAATTTGATACACTTCAGATTTGAGAGACAATGGATAATACCACATGTATTTTGAATAAACGTCAAGAAACAATACAAAATAATGGTGCCAATCGGAGGATGACACAGGAGAAGGTCCTTATACATCACTAAAAAGAAACTCTAAATGAGCTGAACAAACTAACTTTGTTACAGGTAAAGATAAGCGACATGATTTTCCTAACTGACAGGCATGACACGAAGATAGCTTTTTATTTGAAGTTGATGGTAGATTATTCTGAACAAGAATTTGGTAAAGAACACGATGATGAGGATGCCCGAGTCGATGGTGCCAACAGATAGGATTAACTTTCTCAGCTAGATGAGCTGACAGATGGGAATGAGTAGTGAAGGAGAGCTTGTAGAGACCAAACTCATTCTTCCCACACAGTAAGATTCGGCGTGTAACCTGATCTTTGATAAAAAAAAAAGGTGTAAGAGATGAAATTCAAAGAAAATATTATTATCTTTGCTAAACTGGGAAATAGAAAGAGGAGACTTTGCAAGAGAAGGAACATATAAAATGTTGAAGAGCCAAATAGAGTGAAAGGGAGTGGTAATGGTGATTTGACCAACATTAACGATAGAAAGACCCTTACCATTACCGACGCAAAGTTAATCAGATCCATAATAATCATCATGATGAGAAAGAGTAGTAAGATTTGAGTAGCATGATGAGTAGCTCCAGTGTCAGGGAACCATTCTGACATAGGCGCAGAGGGAGTGGAATAGAATTCAAAATTAGTAGTTGGAGCGCTGCTGTGATTGCATCGATGGTAACAGTTGAGAGCTGTGTGATTGGTACCATGACAGATTTGACACTGTAGCCGAGAATCAATAGATGATCGTTGGTCATGATGAGAAAAATGATGTCAAGAGTCAGTAGTGCGAGGACTATTGTGGCGGTCATATTCTCAGTTGCGGCCATTACAACCCCCACGACCACGATTGGAAGAGCCACGATGAGCAAGGTTGGCATGAGGAGAAGCATCAGAGAGATCCTGAATTGACATGGAGGAGGAGCTCGTTGAATACATAAACTCGTGGCAGAGAATGAGACTGTGCAATTTGGAATAAGTGACTGGGGTGTTAGCATACCGGTTCAAAATAGCTTAAGTAGCTTACCAATAGTTACTCAATCTAAGCCAGCTCACTCTGAGTCTGTCTCAAGTAACAACAACAGGTCTGCGCCAAAGCATGTGCCATGCAACAGCACCAGCACCAGCACTCACAGCAGAACTAATAGCATTGGTTCTGCAGTTTCTTTTTCCCTGCAATGCTTAATAGCAAAGACTTCTATTTGTGGCTTAGTTGTCTGTGGTTCCTCTACATACTTGGTGCCCAAGTATTTTTTCTATAGTTAGTTAGTTTGGCTTGATTACAGCTGTAACATCTAGTGTATATAAATACACTATGTAAGAGTTTTCTTTTGTTAATGAAAATCATTTCAGCACATTTCATTTCTTCTTCATGATATCAGAGCCATTGAGCTCCAACGAGTTTCCATGGCCATAAGTTCTTCATCATCTAATCTTATACTTCTAGTGTTGAATCTAAATTCTCTAGTTACAATAAAGTTAGATTCTTCGAACTATGTCATCTGGAAACATCAAATTCAGAACTTCCTTCGTGCAACTGGATTTCTTGAATATGTTGATGGATCCATTCCATGTCCACCTTTAAGAATCAAAGATCTCAATAATGTTGACATTGACAATCCAGATTATCTTCAATGGTCAGTTATTGACTCTCATCTACTTAGTTGCATCACTACAACTCTTTCTCCACCAGTTTTCTCTTCAGTTCTTCACCTGTGCCATTGTCATGAAGTCTGGTTTGCCATTGAGAAAAAATTTACCTAACTCTCTATATCTCATATTCTTTAACTTAAGAACAAACTTCAAAGTGTCACTAAGAAATCTGAATCGATTGAAGACTATCTTGATCAAATCAAGAGCATTTCGAATCAATTGGCCTTGGCTGGATCTCCAGTAACAGACATAGATCTCGTTCTCCTTACTTTAAATGGCTTGCCTAATGAATATGATTCTTTTAAACTAACATCAGAACAAGAGCTAAACCTATTTCTATAAAGATCTTCTCTTCATTACTCTGCGCAGAAGCCATACACATTGAAGGCAAGAAGAAATCTTTGATTTCTTCTGATTTAGTAGCTGCTTATGCTTCCTCTTATAATCCTAAGCCACTGACACAGTCTCAAGGCACTTATACGGATAGATCCTCCTCTAATGAAAATGAAGGAAGGGCCTATTTCAAGAATAATAAAGGAAGATTCAATGATTTTCGAGGTAGACAAAGTAGAGGATTTAATTCTCAGTTTAGGCACCAAAATTTTTGTAACTTTCAAAGACTAAATCATGGAGTTCAATGCTAGATCTGTGGTAAGTTCAACCACACAACTTTAGAGTGCAGATTTCGTATGGATCTTGCTCTTCAGTCTTCTCAACACAACAAAGCTTTTGTTGCCTCATCCAATCAACCTCAGTCGACAAATTGGTACATTGATTCAGCTGCCACTGATCACATGACCAATGATCTCAGCAATCTCAATATCTGTCAACCTTATCATGGCCCAGATCAGTATTGGTTGGAAATGGCTCTTCTCTAAATATCCAACACACTGGAACGAGTATTCTTCCTACTCCTACAGGTCCTCTGCATCTACCTAAAATTCTTCATGTCCCCCATATATCTTCAAATTGTTTATCTGTTCAAAAGCTAGCTGCAGACAATAACTGTAGACTTATCTTTGATGCTAATTCTTTTGTTATTCAAGACAAGACCTCCAAGGCCATCATCTATAAAGGCCATTATCTTAATGGCTTTTATCAGTTTTCACCCTCCAACAATATTTTGTCTGCTTCTTTTAACACCAATAACTCCAGCACAGCTCCTGCTCTTAAAATTGCTGCTAATAACACCAGCATAGTTCCTGCTCTTCAAACTGCTACAGACTGCAATTCTTCTTCTTCTTCAACTCCTCCATTAACTCATCATGGCACCACTGTCTCTTCTTCTTGTTGGCACAAGAGACTTGGTCATCCATGATAGTATATGTGCAATCCCAAGAGGGCGGTAAATTGGATATTAAAAAAAAATTCTTGTTCAAGTATTAGAGAACAAGTATATCTTTCAATTCACTCATAAGCAAGATATTTTAATTCACGAGTATATTTTCAAGTATATTTTCTTGCTAGAGGATTAAAGCACAAGTAGTTTTTAATTATCTTATAAATAAGATTCAAAACTTTTTGATAGAAGATTTAAGCACAAGTGTAGATGTTAATTAATCATATTTAAAATCTTTTTGTTTGAAGATTAAAGTGCAAGAGTATATTAATTTTAATTCACAATATTACAAGATTCAAAACTTTCTTGTTTGAGATTTTAGAATGCAAGTAAAAGATTTAAAACGTAAGTTTAGATGAAATCACTAGATTCAAAGCTTTCTTAATTTACAAATTAAAATACAAGTATGAAATTTAATAGTAAATGATTCAAGTATAGATTTTAAGTGTTGTGATGCAAATATAAACAACAATATAATAATGAGAATAAAAAGTAAAGCGAGATAGAAATATGGCACCATGATTTTTACAAGGTTCGACGCAACGGCCTACGTCCTTACCTCAGGCCAATCGCTATGAGGATTTTCACTATCCCTCCTTCAATAGGCGGAGCAGCATCTCTCCTTAGTCTAGGCGGAATAGCCTCTCTTGAGAATATCCCATTCTCAAGTCCCTCCTTATAGGCGGAGTTCCCTCTCTCCTTCGATAGGCGGAGTTCTCTCTCTCCTTCGATAAGCGGAGTTCCCTCTCTTGAGAATCACCTTCTCAAGTTACAATAAGAATACAAGAGTAGAATCCAAATTGGATGTACAAGATCAGCTCCTTTAGCGAACAAATGAATACAATAAAAGAACTCTAATATTCACTCCAAATGATATACAAGTGAAAAGCTCAATTGAGTATTTTTAAGGTTTTCTCTCAAAAATATTTCATAAAAATGAAGAATTTGAAGAACAAAATTGATATATATGAGAGAATTGATTTGAAGGTTTGAAGTATATAAAATCAGAGCTCAAATGCTCTATTTATAGGCCAAAAGTTTGTACAAGCCGTTCGGCCAAATAAGAAAATGTCAAACTAGCTGTTAAGATCAAAATTCAAAAATTAGCCTGTTCGATCGACTGAAGAAGCTAGTTCGGTCGATTGAACTTGAATTCAGTCGATTGGACCGCGATTGCTCAATTTGTCCGACTTCAAATGACCATAACACCTTCATTCGGACTCCGAATAGGGTCATTCTTATGTTCAAATTGAAGCCCCGGAAGTCTACTTTCTAATGGTTCAAACCTCATATCAAAATTCATTTTGTACAAACAGTTATAGCTAAAATACCGAAAGTATGTCAATTTTCTTCACACAAATTTTGCATATTTTTTGCCGAACTTCTTTTGAAACATTTGAAAACATATTTTATACTTTGAAAATGATTTGTTATGAAATGTTTAACCAACCTATGGTCCATCTAAGGTCTCCTATGTGCTTTTACACGTATAACCAATGGTATGTGAACTTACATAGGTCCTAATGCATTTACACTTAGAAAATCTTCAAGTCCTTCAAGTTCTTTTCTTGTCTTCTTGGTTTTTCTCTTGCTCCATGGATCTTAGCCGCTTGAATATGATCTTCATGCTTCATGGATTTCATTTTGCCTTCTCAATTGTGCTTGTGTCATTGAAGTCCTGTGAACACACTCAATTTGCACAATTAGAAGCTTTGGTTTGTTATCATCAAAACAGATTGAAACCTAGTTAGGTCAACAATCCATCAACTAAAGTTCTTCATACTTTGAGCACAACACTTTAACTTTCCTGTCAAAACATAAACAAGACAACTACCTACTCTCACTATTGTGTCTCTAAAAGTCCTAGATTTTTCTTTTTACCATCCACTATTGTAGTAAATAAACCTCTTGAATTGGTCCACACTGATGTTTGGGGACCTTTTTCTAAACATTCTTCTGGTTTTACCTACTATGTTCTATTTGTCGACCACTTTAGTACATTTACTTAGACTTTTTCTATGCATTATAAAAGTGAAACATTTGATAAATTTTTAGAATTCAAATGTTATGCTGAGAAGTAATTTGGTACCCCTTTAAAAGTTTTGCGTAGTTATGGTGGAGGTATCTTAATACAAAGTTTACTAATTTTCTTACCTCTTAGGGCATTATTCATCAAAGGTGTTGCCCTCATACACCTTGTCAAAATAGTGTAGCAGAAAGGAAACATTGTCATTTAGTGAAAACAATCATAGCCCTTTTACATCAATCATCTCTTCCCTTATCTTTTTAGTTTGATGCTATTGCTACAGCCACTTTTCTCATTAATAAAACTCCAAGTCCACAATTGGGCAACATCTCTCCATATCAAAAATTGTTTCACCAACCACCTGGTTATGCTTTTCTAAGGGTCTTTGGTTGCAAATGTTATCCTTGGCTTCATCCATATAATTCTCATAGTTGCAGCCTAGGTCTTTGCTCAGTGTGTTTATTGGTTATCATACAACTGTCAAGGGCTATAGATGTCTTCATATTCTTATTGGCAAAGTTTTCCTTTCTCGGCTTGTTGTTTTTTATGAACATTGTTTCCCTTACACTCTCTCATCATCTTTTGTTTCACCTTTTGCTTCTCCTACTTCCTCTACGTTATCGACTTTTTTCTGGCCCTCTCACTCTCCATATGTTTCTCTCAGGACTTCTTATTCTCTATCTCAGCCTCCTGCTCCTATGTCTCCCTCAACAGCCTCGTCTGCCTCTTCCTCAGCAGCCTCCTCTGCCTCTTCCTCAGCAACTTCTTCTGATCCTCTTCAGCATCATTCTATTTCTTCCTCAGCTATTCATATTCAATCTCTCTACATTCAGCTTCCTCCCTTACCAGGTTCTACTTCCCTTACTTCTCATCCAATGCTTACAATGTCTAAGTCTAGACTCTCTCATCCTACTTCTACCCTGGTCTCTACTTCTCTTACATTAGAAACTGAGCCTACTACTTTTCGACTGGCAATCTCTTCTCCTCATTGGCTTCAAGCCACGCAAGAGGAATACCAAGCTCTCCTTAACTAAGGCACTTGGCCCCTTGTTCCTCTTCCTCCTACTAAGTCTGTTATTGGCTGCAACTGGGTTTTTTGTATCAAGAAAATTTCAAATGGCTCAATTACCAAGTACAAAGCCAGGTAGGTTGCCAAAGGTTACCTCTAAGAACATGGGTTAGACTATTTTGAGACTTTCAATCCTGTGGCTAAGCAACCAACTATTAGGGTATTTTTTTGCCTTGCTTTATCTCATCATTGGCATATCCATTAGTTGGATGTCTCTAATGCTTTTCTTCATGGCCATTAGGATGAGGAGGTATACATGCTCCAACCTCTAGGCTTTATTAACTCAGTTGCTCTTACTCGTGTGTCGACTAAACAAGGCCATCTATGGGTTGAAACAAGCTCCTATGGCTTGGTTTTCTACTTTCTCCAAATTTTTACTTGAGTAAGGATTCTCTCAAAGCAGCTGTGACTCTTCCCTCTTTGTTTTTAAATCCTCTTCTGTTCTTCTTTTTCTTCTAATTTATGTTGATGGCATTCTTATCACTCGTAATTCTCCTTCTTCTATTCATTCTCTCATTTCTATGATGCACTCTTATTTTTCCCTCAAGGAGCTTGGTCCTCTCTCCTATTTCCTTAGCATTTCTATCACTATCACTCCCGCTGGCTTGTTTCTATCACAGTCTAAATATGCTACTGATATTTTGTCTAAGGTAGGCATGGTTGATTGCAAACCATGTTCTACACCCTTACCTATAAAACCCTCCACTGCATCTCATGATTGAGTTCCTTTTTCAGATCTAGTCTTTTATCACTCTGTTATAGGAGCTCTCCAATATCTTACCATCACTCGCCCAAATCTTGCTTTGGCAGTCAATCATGTGTGCCAATACATGCATGCCGCCCACTGTGGGTTAATTTTCCATTGTTAAGCGCATCCTTCGTTACCTCAAAAAGGCACCCTACAGCATGGCATTTCCTTCAGCCCAGGTGATTTCACACTTTGAGCCTATTCTGACTCAGATTGGGCAGGGGATCAGTGTGATAGAAGATCCACCTCTAGCTACCGTATTTATCTTGGCCCCAATCTTGTTTCTTGATCTACTAAGAAATAACCTACCGTGTTTCGATCATCAACAAAAGCTGAGTATAGGTCCATGGCGCAAGCTGCTACTGAGCTTGCTTGGTTGCAAATGCTGTTCAGTGATCTTCATCTTCCTTGTTCACCCCCAGTGTTATGGGCTGATAATCAGTCAGCCCTTGCTTTGGCTTCCAATCTAGTTTTGCATGCTCGTACTAAGCACATCGAAGTGGATTATCATTATGTTCGCGAGAGAGTTGTTGTTAATCTTCTTGTCATCAAATACATTCCTACTGATGCTCAGATTGCAGACTTGTTTACCAAGCCACTTTCTTCTTCTCGGTTTCACTTGCTTCGTGCTCAGTTCAAGGTGCACCAATGCCCCATGACCTTGAGGGGAGATGTTAGCATACCAGTTCAAAGCAGCTTTATTAGCTTACCAGCAATTGCTCAGTCTAAGCCAACTCACTCTAAGTTTGTCTCAAGCAACAATAGCAGGTCTGTGCTAAAGCCTGTGCCACGCAATAGCACCAGCACCAGGTCTCACAGCAGAACTAATAGCATTGGTTCTGTAGTTTCTTTTCCCTACAATGCTTAACGGCAGAGACTTCTGTTTGTGGCTTATTTGTTTGTGGTTCCTCTACATACTTGGTGCCCAAGTACTTTTTCTACAGTTAGTTCGGCTTGATTACAGTTGTAACATCTAGTGTATATAAATATACTGTGTAAGGGTTTTCTTTTGTTAATGAAAATCATTTCAGCACATTTCATTTCTTCTTCATAGAGAAGGCCGAGTTGCAAGAGATGTCACTGTTGGAATCTGTGAATTTCATTGGCCATTGAAATTCAGATTTCAATAGCTGGATCAATTACAATTGAATTGGCC
>JAOTRH010000016.1:10190117-10204576 GCA_034768845.1 Heliamphora exappendiculata | reverse complement strand
TCTCGCGTTTGAGGGGGAATGTTAGAATATTAGATTGATTAGAATATTAGATTGATTAGATTGATTTTATTCTGATTGAATTTCTTTTATTGTTTATCCATATTCGCCTATAAATAGGCCATATATTGTACGGTTTCAATACACAGAAAAATATACAGTTATTTTACTCTTCTCAATTTCTTCAATATAGTTAACTACAAAGGCCACCCCATAAAACCTTAAACCTCCTCTTTTGCTCAATTGCTCCGGTTCGCAACCATGTCTCAGCCCGCCGCCGCGGTGTCGTCATCGTTGAAGGACGACCTGGACATCGTGATTCCAACAATTAGGAGCCTGGATTTCCTGGAGGCGTGGAGGCCATTCTTCCAGGCGTACCACCTAATCGTCATCCAGCATGGGGACCCCACCAAGACGATTCGGGTCCCTGACGGGTTCAATTACGAGATGTACAACCGCAACGACATTAATCGGGCTGTTTTATTTTTTGGTTAAATTCCTTTATATTTTTTTTCATTTCTAAGTTGTTTTACTAGGTTGTTTTTCTTTGTTTAATTCTTTTTTTTTTGTTTTACATCTTTACGTTCGGGTTATTTTTCTTAATTTAATTTAAATTTTTAAACATTTTTATTTCATGATTTTTTCTTGAAATTTATATTATACATTTGGTTTTCATTGAACCCTAGCCATTGAAAGAAAAAATCATCATTGGATCCATCACGAAAATTAGAATTGCTAAAAGAAAGTTGGTGTTGCATGCTTTGCTTTTTGTTTCTCTCTCTCTCTCTCTCTCTCTCTCTATATATATATATATATATATATATGTATATATATCTTCATGTTTTTATATATTTTGAATTCTATTTTTTATAAGATTGAATTTTATTTTTTTAATGTTTGCAGCGGCTGCTTTTAGAGACCTAAATAAATATAAAAACCAACGCTATTGAGAGGAGAATTGTGACCGAGACTGAGAAAATGAAAAATCAAGATTTTTGGCACAGCGTTATTTTTTTAAGTTAAATTCTTTTGTTTTTTTTTTTCTTGGTTTACATTTTCATATCTGGGTTGTTTTACTGGATTGTTCTTCTTGGTTTAATTTTTTTTTTTTTTTGATTTTACATCTTTATGTCTCGGTTGTTTTTCTTCGTCTAATTTTTTTTTACATTTTTATTTCATGATTTTTCCATAAAATTTGTACTATATATACAAATTTTGTATTATAAAAAATCTGTTTTACGCGTTCAAAATTCTAAACTGTTTGCATAAAACTGTTGCGTACTACATATTTGCATAGAAAACAGTTTTTAAATTTTTAGACATAAAAAACTGTTGTGTACTATTATTTTTATACATAAACAACTGCTGTGAAATATATAAAAAAAAACTGTTGTGTAATGTTCAACAGAAAATTGTTAACTAAATTAATTTTAAAAAATAAATAAATTCAATAGAAAAGTTCATATTAATTTTTTTGGTTAAACAAAAATAAACATAAAAAATTGTTGTGTACTATTACTTTTTTACATAAAAAATTATTGTCTACTATTAATGCACATATCTGATCACATTTTACTGCATGTTGTTTTTTAGTTTGAAAGAAGATTGCGTATTATTTTTAATATTTAAAATTATTAATATAATTCATATGTGAGGTGCTTTCTGAGTTTATTTTTATTGTTGTTGTTTTAACTTTTTTATGTCTAAATTAGTCATTATAGAGTTGAAAATTTCATTATAGGAATTCATTCTAAAATTCAGGCTCTCTTCATTAAATAGTATAAATCTTTTTATTAAAATAGTATAAATATTCAAAAAAACTCATATTGTTGCACACGCATCGCGTGGGCCCGACTCCTAGTGTGTGTGTGTGTGTGTATATATATATATATATATATATATATATATATATATATAGAGAGAGAGAGAGAGAGAGAGAGATGTTTGGAGGACAGAAAGAAACAATCAATGTAGATTGATTAATATGAGCATCGGTACAAACAGTTTCTGACACTACCTAACAAGAGGGGAAAAATGAACAAGAACTCATGGGAACTGGATTTCAAGAGGAAAAAAATTACATTCATTAGGATTTGTTGAGCGTTCGATTCTTTATTTTAATTCGAAATTTGTGAGAAGAACTAGCTTCCGATGTATCGGCAGCCCGGCCGTCCACCATCTTGATCACCACCTTCGGTCCACCCGGTTCGCTCGGTTTCAACTGCACAGTTGCCGGCTTGGTTTTTCCAGGCAACTCCACAGCCAGCGATTTGGTCTCCCGACTCACCATTGTTAACCTAGTTTCAATCTCATCTTTCTCGCTACCTGTTGCCAAAACTGGTTCAGATTTCCCTTTCCTGCTTTGCAACTCTCCTGATGAAGATTCCTTTGCCTCCCCGCCGCTGAGCAAACTCGCCATCTCCTTCTCCTTCTGCTTCTTCTCCTTCTTCAACCGCTTCCGTTCCAAATATTCCGGATCGTCTCGGTGGTGGCCTTTGTGCTCATCCCGTTTTCGCTTCTTTTCCTTCTCTTTCTTCTTTGTTCTCTCTTTCCCTTTCCCTTTCCCTTTCCCGTGCGAATGAGAGTCCGCCATAACCAAGGAAACACTATCGAGATCGTGTCTGGGAACCGAGAGGGTTTGAAGACTTGCATATTTTTGCGTTTTTGCCCCTCCATTATCCTTCATGATGCTCGGTGAAGCCCGATCATCCAATGGAATCGGCAGTGCAGAAACTTTGCTTGAATCAGCAGTGCACTGGAGTTCCTTTCCAAGCTCATCGCCTTCACTCGCAAGTTTGGCACTGCCGATGCTGGCAGTCATCCGGGAACCAGGATCGTGACAAGAGTTGACTTCCTCAAAGTTTTGATTGCTTGTGCTCAAAGCCTCAGTGAAGTTTCTTTGGGGAGCGTCCACGGAAATAGAACTGCACGGCCCGTGATCACCATCATTATGCCCGCCTTGAGATTTTTCAACTGTTGCATTATCGGCATCTTCTGCTCTACTGGATGCTGCAGATTGCCTGACCCTAATCTTAACCACCGGCTTCTTCCCCCGTTCACGACTGTTTGAAATGGTAACGGCTTCCCTGGAAGCTTCTGGAATAACAAAACCATCGTGTGACAAGTTCGGAGTATGCACAGGAAGCTCCGGCTGACGTGAAAGGCTAAGGATGTCCACAGTAGGCTCTGGCTGTGATAGCTTCGAGATGTCTACAGTACGCTCCGGATGTGAGAAGTTAGGGATGTCGACGGTAGAGTCCATATGTGATGGGTTAGCGAAATCCCCAGTAGGCTCCATGTGTAATAAGTTCAGGGAATCCACGGGAGGCTCCGGAGGCTTGGAGTGCTTAACAAGAGCAGCGAAAATATTTTTAAGTTCACTGCAAGTCTCTGCATGGCCCATTCTCAGCGTTTCATCTCTTGGGACTCCATAAAGTGTTGGAGGCCTGAAAAGAGTTGCAAGTTTAAGTTTAGGTATTAATGAGAAAATATAAATTTCGCACAAAAAACATTAATGCAAGAAGTACAATATTCTGGAATCTACTACCATCGAACGTCATCACATTACAAGCTTACTCCTACAATTTAGGCCTTCAATACTTTTTGAGTTTTTGAGAGTGAATTCAACTAAATGGATCGACATCACATCCCCCTCCCCACATCCCCACAAACAATAATAACAATAAGTCAGCTAATTCTTTACTGCCATCATGCTGCACTGGCATGGATACTGATATGGAATCAAACTCGTAATGAACAAGCAATATTACTCCGAGATAAAATACAGCAACATGAAGGACAAATCTTGGAAATTTACAATGCACTAGGACCAAGAGATGGGCAAGTGGGGAAAAGCAATTTGTTTGAATTTGCACAACTTAAAGAGACAAGGATACAAATTATAACGATGTGGACATGCATTAGCTTAGAAATCTACACAAATGAACTTGGGTATAAAAGTAGGAGCAATGAATCCATATAACATACCTTCAATAGCCTCTTCAGGTAAATTCCAATTTACTTCGAACATGGATACATGGTGAAAAAAGGATCGACATAACTCTTAGGAAACTTGAGTTATGTCAAATGAAAGCTAAAGTTTGACATAACTCTTAGGAAACTTGAAGAATAGCCCAGACATTGTTGAAGCAAATGTACGGGTGTAAGTACAGGTACGATATGGGTATATCGCTACAACAAAGCCTAAGAAAGTAGAGTGCGAGTATGGCTAGGGTACGTCCGTAAAAATCTATTTTTTTATAAATTTACAATAATACGTTGTATGTAAGGATTAGAAAACCAAAATATATAAATTAGTTTAACGATTAAGTCGATCAAGAATCCAACATTCAAATTACATTTAGTGACAAAAGTAAGGTACAAACTAGAGGCAGATGTCAATATATTAAATAACATACAAACCAAAACTTAATTTTGAGAGTATACTAAGTATAGAAAAGAGTTTGATAGAGCTACTTTCATATTTGTATGAAAGTAAGCATTATTTCGGGTGCAATACGACCTGAGAATTTACTAGGTGTTTCTTAGGTATGGCAAAAAGTAAAGAAAAAATGTAAGTGCGTGTTTTGCGACCAAGTACGCATGCAAAAGTACTATGCAAAGTATCGATACGAGTACAACATATTTTTTGAACTACTCAAACTTCATAGGAACATACACCGGATCTAAGTGCACTATATAATGCCAATTAGGTTAAAGTTGGCTTTTCTACTGGTATATAGGGGTGTATTTTCTTCTTCTTCTTCCCCGAACCCCGGGGTGTATTTTCTTCTTCTTCCCAACTTTAACCCCCCCCCGGGGAACCAAACAAAGGCATGCCTCTACCAATTCCTCTCAATTTAGTGCATGGAAATGGTAAGTGAAAAGGAAATGGACAAGGAAAACAAAAGGAAAAAGCACAAGTTCCTATTTTCTCATCATATTTTCTTTCCCTCTTTGTTCTACACGTAACCAATCATGGGAAAATTATTGTCTTTATCCCTTTCAACGTTGATGAACAAAACAGAGCCAGCTAATGAGGATGCAACAATACATCCATCCATGTGGATAAAAAGGTTTGGACTGTATTTAAATCATGTGAATGAAGATATGCAAACAAAAGCATACAATCTTAGCGAATGAGGATGCAACAATATATTCGTTCATGTGCATAAAATATTTTTGGACTGTATTTACATCATTTAAATGTACATGCAAACAAAAGGCCTTAACACACTGTCTTCGTACACAGGGCAAATCCTCGATAGAACTTAGTGATTTTGCCTTTTGGATAAAACAGAAATATAGTCACCAAATTGTTAATTAAAATTCTAATTTTGTGGATCGTAAATCAAATCAAATCGAGAATCGTAAGATTTGAAATAAACTATAAAGATAATGTTAAACACTTCATATGTATGAAATAAAATAAAAAGCGAATCAACTCATGAATCGTAAGATTTATCACGATTTTATTACAAAATAGATTCACTTATAAATTCATATCAAATAGTGAATTGTAAGATTTCATCACAATTTTATCAAATTGTAAATCGTACGATTCTGATAAGTACTCGCAGAACACACAAAAGCAGTCAGCAATTCTTGGCTTACAGCAGCTCTTCCCCTAGCAGCCAGACAGATGTGACCACCTGATTGTGTTCATTCAAAATCTACAAATGTTTTAAAATCTCTGCCCAATGCTAGTTAGTTTTTTTCTTTAAAACTACATTTTCTTAATCACAAAAAGTTATGGGGACAGAATATGAACAGTAGCCAGACGTAACTAATGCTCAAGTCTTTAATGCCTTAAATTCCATGGTAAGCTGAGGCAGCAATGGTTACCTGTGTAACCTCATTTGCAGAAAAAAAGGGCTAATGTTGGGGCTGCTTCCAGCCTCGGTGCCAATACAAATGCAGAAATATCTCCAACCAAAAGACCTCCAAGCTCCAATAGTAGTGTCATATTCTAGATATTTTGAAGTCCCCATTTCTTTCTTTTTTTCCCTTTTTCTCAACCTGGGAACCTGCCCACTGACCAATCAATCCAGACGGTAAGCCCGGGGGCAAGTGAACCGCCGGCAAGACCTGTGCACTGGGCAAAACAGAGCATTGCCAACAGACTTCCGAGATTATGATTGGTTCCAGTGACGACCTTGAATCGCTAGTATACCATGGTGGGTTTTTCATTTCTTTTGTTTTTATCAAATTAGAAGTGTGGTCTAATCCTCTTCATAAATATTAATTATAAAATTATAAATATCAATTACATGAATATAAGAATATCGAATTTTATCTTTCTACAGGCATTAAACTGCCAGTTGATATCACATGCCTGAGATCTGTACGCCCCAAAGTGAGGATTTGTTGAATGTTGGATTAACTATCAAAAGTTCTGTTTCGACCTATCAATGTAACCCCAAACAAGGAGTCTATCAGTATGTGGTACAGGTATGGAAATGTAGTGCGCCACATTCTAAAATCCTGGTACACTGGTACTACGTGTATCTAAACTCCATATTTAACTTGTCGTGAATTACCAAAACTTGGGTGATTTAGAATTTTGAAATTTTTACTTCTTATATGGTGGGAAGAGTCTTTCATTCTTAGTTATTCTGATTCATAAAAGTACATGCATCTGTCAATTAGAATATGGATAGGTTCCTGAAAAGGAGGACTGACTCTTCACTTGTATGGGATAGCGAAGCCGCTCCAAGGGCGGAGAAGGAATACGCGAGGGCAGGTTTCATGGCTCGATAAAACAGACAAAGACTTACAACACATATAAATGAAACCATTATCAATAAAGTAATAAGGGATCATAAGTCATGATGAGGCTCAAACCTACATTTTTTGTCATAGAGGCAAAAGTGTCTCACCTATGACAGAATGTGGTCATCATTGAAACTAAGCTTCCTATTGATTTATTTAAACTTGTTATATTCAGAAACCGTGTAGTATCTAATTGTTAAAATATAACTTGATATGTATTTGAGAATTGATAACTGAATGCTTACGATTCATGATTCGAAAAAGGTAATCCGCTTCACGATTCAATTCTCGATTAGGCAACTGTATACTATAAACACTACATAATTTCTTCATTTACTATGTAAATTTCTTATGTTGGAATTATATCATGTAAAACTAAAGAACTGAGTGTATTATAAGCAAACTTAGTGTGTGAAATTAATTCATCAAAAAAGGATACACTGCAAATAATGGGTTTCAAATAAACGTTATAGGAATTCAAATTGTCATATAAAGAACAAAAATGAAACCAACATGGGGAATAGACAACTAGTAGCAAATATAATAAATTATTCGTAAATGTATGCACTATCTGTAATCAACCATGACAAAAGAAACATTATCATACAGCTATGTTCGCAATGGAAATTTATATGTTTAATGGGAAAATTAATTATGGCCACTGAAAAACCTCGATAAAAATGTTGAGTTATGTATCTTCTGGTAATTTCAGGGTAATGATAGTTTGATTACCTCCCTGCAAGGACTTGCAAAATGCAAAACAAATAGTGTCGAAGAACAACATTGTTGAATGCCATAGAACTTTCAAGCAGACGGAGCAGAGACACAAGAGTTTCGCTTTGTACATCATCAACAAGATCGGAACCGCTTCTTATCTGACAGAGTCTTGTAGCATGGACACCCAGCTTTGCTTGCCCTGTAATCAAGGATCAGAATTTCTGTGAGAAGATGCACCAGCACACTGATAAGAATGGAACTAAACCTCCTATTGGCATGAAAATTATGAATCAAGGGAAAGAAGATTGTGTCTAACTAAATTATGTAAGTGAAACCTCTCAAGGATGGCAAAGAAGATTGTGTCTAACTAAATTATGTAAGTGAAACCTCTCAAGGATGGCTCTTCTTCCAAGTAATTTATGAACAACTTTAATGCTGCATTAATGCCTTTACAATGGAAGTCAAGATCAAGAAGAGCTTTGCATGCTTCAATTCGAACTTGCCACATTGTCTCAAAATCCCGAAATGGTTTAATCAATTCAATCACACGATCCTGAACAAGAAACAGGCGTAAGATGTAGAAAACCAATAGACAGTAGAATATTTCCAGAGGCTGGACAAAACACTCACAAGGGAGACAAATTCAGATAGCTTCAGTGCGACTTGAGTTAACGTTCGGATGCAGCTGATCATCAAGATACCATTGTAGCTTGGCATAAGCCTGATAGATGCCATTCCATAAAACTCACAATCAGTTAAAATTACAAGTTGATATAATTCATTCTATCCAATATTCAGTGAGTGAATGGACCTGTCAAATTGCAGAAGCCGATCAATGCGCTTGAGAAGGGATGATAAAAAGGGAATACTCTGCCACGTGATTAAGAGAAACAAAAAGGTAAGCTTTTAAAAGGAGCTTAAATTACAGATAAAGCTGTATGGTAATTCGTGAGTCTAATAGATATGAGAATCAAACGAATAAACACTTGCACACATACCGATGCCCAACACTTGTACCGAGGTTTATGTAAATAGAGATAAAAGATGTCACACCATTTGTATTTTATTGTAAACACGAAGTGTAATATTCACTGGAATGCTCATACTAGTAGGTTATTTGCAAAATCAAATGCACAAAACAGCAGCTTCCAAATAGAATTTACTGGGAAAACTAAGCTTAGACCAATCCTAACGTGCAAAAAAAATTCAAGTAATATCCATTCAGACTTTGTAACAATTACCCATTTAGGATCTATGTAAAGCATGTCACATCTCTTGGATCTTTGCTTTAGGATAATAAGCATGGATCAAACAAGGTTGCATTTGCACGATAAGGACTTGCTGATATCACCTCAAAAAAAATAATGGAAACGTGTGTCACCCAATGTATTTTAATCATTGGCTATCAAGTTACCTTCAAACCTCCAATGTACTTTAGGTGCGTCTTAGCAATGGAAATATGCGTCTTAGCAATGGAAATATGTGTCTGGCACAAGAGTTTGAAGATATTTGGTCCCAAAAAAACTGAAAGAAAAAATACAACGCGTGCCAGGCGTCTTCTGCACATGTCCACCACGAATATGAAACTTTCTTAAAAGTGTCCATGCTTCTTAGAGGTTGGTGACCATCTTCTATGCTAAGAGGGAGATCAAATGCCCTAAGTGTGTCGGTGGCCATACCCTTCACCTCAAATTGTTGGGTTCTCAGCTTTATGGAAGTTTGATAATATTTTCTAAATTACTTCACTCCTGTGTTTGGATGTTGCACAACTATTTCATACGCAAGGACCGGATCATCCATATAATATACAAAAAGAAATTTCAGATATTTGATATCTTTCTCTTTGAATAAGATCTCAATTCCAGCGACGGTCTCATTAGATATCTTACAACTAGAATCCCTCTTTTTTTCGATCCAGTTTCTCCACCACCGCAAACGCCGGTTAGATTTAGGCATGCTACACTTTTTAATTATTGGGAGAACCCAACTACTCTCTTTCGGATTCAAGAAACAACTCTCAGAGATGTGGTTTGGTTATGCGGGTTTCTATCTGATCTTGGAGTTCATCTCAGCGCTGCAACGCCTCTTCATTGTAAATGTTCCTTTTCTATAAAGGAAAGTAGTTAGCTACTGACAATGTAAGGACACATTCAAACTATGTATAAGACAAAAAAGGAGTTTATATTTTCATGATTTCTGTTTGTTTAGCCATCTGCATAGAGTGTTTGTCCAAAACCAAATTAAAATTAGTGAATAAGATCCATCCCGTAATCACGCCCATACATAAGGCATATGGTTACACATGTATGACAACACAGTAGTAATAAAGACAACAGAAAGCCCAAACATGTAAGAATTCTCAAGAAGCACCATCAGAAAGCAAAAGCTACCGATTGTCAAGATGCTAGAGCGATGCACTTAAAATCAGTGAAAGGAATAGATAAATACAAACCTGTTGCCCAAATTCAAGTTCACCAACAGACTGCACTAATGCATCAACCCAAAACACGTCGGAGTAGGGATTACCATTGTTATCATTATACTGAAAGACAATGAAAGATAAAATTAAGAAAAAACTAGAGAACGTGAAAATAAAAAGGGTATAAAAAGATCAAGAACCTAAATACAAAGTTCTCTTGTTAAAAAATGCGCAGAGTGTCTTTTTGACACATTTTCTTATATAAAATGCCATTTTATCTCACAAAACGGATTTAAATATAAAAATCATGAAAGATAAAACAGATTTACTTGTCATTTTTAACATCAAGTGCTCAAGTAAAAGTTCAATGGACGAATTGAAGCATATACAAGTTGCATTAAAATGGAGTTCCATCCAAATCAAACCAAACTAAGCTCTGTGTCCCAATAAAATGGAATCAGCTACATGAATCATGTTAAGCTATTATGCTCTATTAAGCACTACATGCTCAGTTAGATTTAATAAGTACATTTTTTTATTTCAACAGCATTCCATATCAATTTAGTTTTACCCCTCCCCTAGTGTGTTTCCATTAACAATAATCTTATCACTTTTCATTGCACTATTGCAGCTGTAGATCTACTGGTCTACGTTGAGTTTTGCCCAAAGTAGCTAAAAAATAATATGTATAATACTTGAAGACTTCTGGCATTAAAAGATAATGAAGCATGGGAAACAAGCCCTGCAACTTATCTAGCACCAACATGGACACAAGACGAGAGACGATACATACATGCTAACATGACAAATCCTAAAAAAGTAGGATGTAGACCAAGAACATATTAAAGTTTTTGAATACCTTTTATGCAGATATATAAGAAAAACATGTGATTATCATTATTTGAATATTTTATACTTAAAATTGCAAGACTGACATTGACAATGGCAAAAATTGGCTTGCCCATATAGGCAACACAATTGGCACAAAAAAACTCCTAGATAGCAAGCAAGTCCCCACCCCGTGCTTGCATCCTTGCTTTCCACCTCGCACTTGTCAACATATCTTACCACCTCATACCGGCCTCCAGCGTGTTACCTAGTGCTTGTCGCCCCATGCTTCGTTGACATTTATCAGGCCTTTGACGCTAGATGTGTTAACCGTAATGGAAAGCTGTACTCAAAAGGATAGACGAGTACTCTTATTTATAATAAAAAAGCTAAGCCACACTATTACATTCCTACACTCACACACACAGAATAATAGTAAAGATACTACTAAGATACATATATATCTAACACCCCCCTCAAGCTGGAGCATATATATCTACCATACCCAATTTGTTACATAAATATGAGACACGCGAACCCGGCAGGAATTTAGTAAAGCTATCGGCCACCTGGTCTCCTGTAGGGACTGACCCAAAATTCACAACACCTTTCTGATATTTCGCACGGACAAAATGGCAGTCAATCTCAATGTGTTTTGTTCTCTCGTAAAATACTGGATTTGTGGCAATATAAATAGCTGAGGTATTATCAATCCAGAGTCTGGCATATCCTCAATGAGGAAAGTGTAACTCTGTCAAAATCTGTTGTAGCCACATAATCGCAGCAGTTGCTAAAGCCATAGCTCGATATTCGGCCTCAGCACTGGACCGGGAGACCGCATTCTGCTTCTTGCTCTTCCAAGAAACCAAGTTCCCACCAACAAAAATAGAATAACCAGATGTAGATTTCCTGTCAAATGTACATCCAGCCCAATCAGCATCGGAATATCCTTCCATTCCCATATGACCATGATCAGAAAATTGAATACCCTTCCCTGAGTTTTTGAGCAAGTACCGTAGGATACGTAACACTGCTTGCCAATGAGGAACCCAGAGATCAGACAAAAACGACTGACTACACTCACTGGATAAGCAATATCCGGACAAGTCATAGTAGTAAGATAATTCAGTTGTCCCACTGTTCGGCGATACTAGTCAGGATCAGATAGAGGCACTCCTTCCTTCGATTCTAGTTTGACATTAGACTCCATATGTGAGTCCACCCCTTTAGCATTCATATATCCTGCACGCTCTAGAATGTCAAGAACATACTTCCGTTGAGAAATAAACACACATTTCTTATTCCTTGTTACTTCAATGCCGAGGAAATATTGAAATTCACCAAGATTTTTCGTCTGAAGCTTAGTACCTAGAAATGATTTAAGCTTAACAATTCCTCCGCTGTCACTACCAGTAATAACAATGTCACCCACATAGACAACGAGCAATATGCATCCCACTGAGGTATGACGAAAGAATACAGTATGATCCTTTACAGATTACTGAAGACCAAACTCTTGTACGACAGAACTGAACCTGCCAAACCAGGCCCTGAGAGACTGTTTCAGACCATATAAGGAGCGCTTTAATCGGCATACATGGTTAGGCGACCCCCTGAGCAACAAAGCCGGGTGGTTGCTCCATATAAACATCTTCCTCCAAATCACCATGAAGGAAGGCATTCTTCACATCGAGTTGATAGAAGGGCCACTGATGAGAAGCAGCCAGCGATAAGAACAGACGAACGGAGGCCATCTTGGCAACAGGCGAAAAGGTATCAAAGTAATCAAGGCCATAGGTCTGAGTATAAGCCTTGCCCACTAAACGAGCCTTTAACCGCTCAAGAGAGCCATCAGAACGAAGTTTGACTGCATAGACCAACTTACAGCCAATCGCAGTTTTTTCCGGAGGAAGACGTACCAGGTCTCAGGTATTATTAGCCTCAAGAGCATTCATTTCCTCAATCATAGCCTTACACCAACCTAGATGAGAAAGAGCATCGACAACAGAGTAAGGTAAAGTATGCTAATCAAGAGTATTAATACCCTGCTGGACAGTAGCCGGTAAACCACGATAGGATGTAAGATATAAATGATGATCTCTACAATTACGATAAGATTTGCATAAAACAATAGGAAGGTCACTTACATGATCAGAGGTTAGATCCGGCTGAGAAAATACTGACTCGAGTAGAGGAGAGGTAGTGGAGCCTGGTGACACTGAGGAGTCAGATGATGATGTGAGAATAGGTGCCTCAGAAACAGCAGGCGGAGACTCCTTGAGAATATCAACCGGAGGACTAGGTACAGGAAATGATACCATTGGTAAATCAGGGGAGGACTGATACAGCAAAATCTAATCTAGACCATCATCAACACATGTGGAAGGTGAAGTAGCTGACCCATAGAATGAAGTAGATTCAACAAACACCACTTTTAAATGAAATAAAAATTACGAAGCAATAATTACAAAAATTAAACAATGAATTATTGTTTAATTTTATTGGATAAAGAGAATATCCATTTGGTATTCCCAATATTTTAAAACCTTGTGTATTTTTTTAATCTTATAAAAATTACTCTTTAGCTATTACGTTTTTGTGATTTGAATAATTCTTCCAATTTGAAAAAATAAATTTATAATTAACTTTATGTCCTGTTCTTATTCAAAAGTATTGCAACTTATAATTTTCGGAAGTTACATAAGTCTCCTTTTTGCAGTAATAAATTATAAATGCATTGCTTGTATTGAAAAAATATAGCTACCAATAATACCAAGTCTATTATGAGGTACATTTCAACTTAAACAATGAGTGTTATCTTGGAAGTTGCAATTTTTACTTTATTTCTTTGAAAAGTAGAAGGCTTCATTTGATTTTTAGATTATTTTAAATAAATTGAATAAATAGTAAAATTAAATTGTATCAATTATAATTAAATCTTAAAATATAATTATTTTTAACAATCGTATTTAGTACTAATTTTTAGTTGGACAAATAAAAATGAGATTAAATTGCACTAGATTTGTTAGTGCAATTTAGCCCAAATTATCATAATATCAAACGAGACCTAAATGTTTATTTGTTATCCCAAACTAAATGGGGCGGAAATTAGATAAAGGGACACATGAGATTCACTTTTAAAATAGTATTTGATGAGATTAATAATTTTGTATTTGTATTTGTATTGCGAGATACGAACTAGTCTACTAATTCCTAATTTATTTCTAGGATTAAATAATAGAAAGTCCTCAAAAAATTATTAATGCCAATTTTTGGAATATATTTATTTCTTACCTAATGGTTAATAATTATTTCTTAAAATTTTTGTTGCATTGTAGTCCTACTATAATTAAATATGAACTATATTTCTCAGATATATATAATTTTATAATATACAAAAATATATGAGACTTATAGTATTACTTTTCTTTCTTATCCAGTCAATTCTATTCAAATTATCGAACATTCCCTAATATTTTGTTTGTTATTGTTTTTGTTTTCAATTTTATGAACTAAATAAATTTATTTTATAAATGAGAATAATGATGCTAACATTTGTTTTACATGACAATTGTACTACAATTGTCCTCAATTTTTCTCTATTCTCCACATCTCGAGAAACAATAAAGCGTCGTAAGTCAGGACTATAGCATCGATATCCTTTCTGAGTTTTAGGATATCCCATGAAGGCACACTTTAGTGCCCGAGCATCCAACTTTGTCACATT
>JAOTRH010000016.1:10173032-10190017 GCA_034768845.1 Heliamphora exappendiculata | reverse complement strand
GTGACTGTGGCTGGTGGTTGGTGGCTGGAGGAGGGAGGCTAGGGTTAGGGTGGCTCTGATACCATGTTAACCGTAATAGAAAGCCGTACCCAAAAGAATAGACAAGTACTCTTATTTATAATAAAAAAGCTAAACCACACTATTACATCTCTAAACTCACGCACACAGAATAATAGTAAAGATACTACTAAGATACATATATATCTAACAAGATGCAGGTACTGCGACACCTCGTGCCATGCAAGACGACATGTCTTTTATAATACATAAAAAGACAAAAGCTCCAAGGCTATGAAATGGCCAACTCAAGAGATATGATAGCACATATACTGAAGTTACGTATATTATGTATTTTTTCAAGCATATATCGTGTATTTTTTCAAGCATAGTAAGTTACGCTTGCAGATATGATCTCTTATAAGCATGGAAGCACCTCAATATTTGATGTATGGAAGCACCTTAATATTTCAAGTATGGAAGCACCACAATATTTGAGGTATGGAACCACTTTAACCAATGTAAGAACTTTATAATGGCAGTCAATGGCACAGGCATTATAGCACCTCACTATAGTGAGACTCCATGGTACCTCCCTGTGGAACCTCATCCTGAAAGTGCATGGCCCCATCCTATGGCAGCATGCCGCCATCTCATTGTGCAAGTGCATGGCACCACCCTATAATTCAAGTTCACGGCTCTGAGTGCTTGGGCATAGCTTCACTGCACAGCACAGCACAACTTATTTTGGTCACCTCATTGTGCAAGTGCACGACACCACACTATAATTCAAAGTCAATGGCTGTAAGTTTCTGGGCATTGCATCACTGCACAGCACAATACAACTTATTTTCACCACCTCAGTGTGCAAGTGCATGGCGCCACACTACAATTTAAGTATGTGGCTACTGAATTCCTGGGCACAGCTTCACTGCACAGCACAGCATATTTCCATTAAAGGTATTTTAGTAATTGTCATCATTTATCCTCTTTCATTTTCTTATCCATTTACTTTATGTCATTTAATAATCCCCCCAATAGAATTCAATAAAAATGTCAACAAATTAAAATCCAAGTATTTCAAATTCAATTTTACTACAAAATTCAAAACTGTACATTTTTCAGTACAAAAGAAAGGTTTGAAAGACAACCTTACAATTTTCATAAAATCCTTATAAGATTAAATTGAGCTAGTAAAAATGCAAGGACCAATTACCAATATAAAATTGATAGCTTGTAAAAATGCAAGGATCAATTACCATGAGATTTTATTTGAAAAATCAACCTTCCAAAAAATACATGTTTCTACTTTCTACAAAAGCCACATTTTAACTACCATCAAAACAACCTCGTCCCCATGCTTAAGTACCAATATGACAACTGTATTTTGGATCCACATTACAAGAAGTTATTTTCCAAGTTTCTCCTCCACAAATGTGGCGAGCCACCTTCCACCCTGGTTTTTTGACAAGAAATGGGGTGCGTGTTATTTTAGAGGCAAATTTCTCCACCATAAAATGTTAAGATTTAATTGTATCATTAAATCCACTAATTATCACATCAAAAATCCATTTGTACATGTGTTTCAAGTCTGACAGCAGGTTTTCCAACAAGCCTGAGCGAGGACCTTTCTCTCTAGGGATAGGAAAATCATGATTTAATCATTCAGACAACTCGTTACTTGATTTAACCATTTCATAACATGTGTCCAAAATAGGACGGTTATCAGTTACTCATCCAAGACACTAATTGCACTGTTACTGGACTAAGTTCTAGTCCAGTAAAACCTTGCCACTTTTCACTCCCCTATTAGACCATATTCCGATCAGATAAGATTTCAACACCCATTAGGACACGTGTCATATCGAAAGTTAGCACCTACCTTCCCCTTTCCTTATAAACTCTGTTTTCCTTTCCATAAAGGAGAGAAGTGAGAAGAGAATACAAGAGTATATGGGAATTCAAACCAAGTCAAGGAGGTTACTGCATCTTGCAATAACATTAGGCAATCTCTCTAGCCCACAATGCATAATTTCAAAGCCTCGCATACACTATAGTCAGGTCTGCATCATTCACATTTAGCCTCGGGGCTACCTTGCATATGCAGTAGATGTTATCACTGTACGTTGAAGGTTACATTGCCCACTTAATTCCTACATCACTTGCTATGCACACCAAGGCTACATCACTTGCTAAGCACACTACGGCTACATTGCCTCTCTTACACACTATGGTCCTGTCGGCTACCCTACTTTAAGAGAGTACATCATCTCTCTCAAATACTTATTTCATATTGTCTATAGTGCATGCATAGCCAAAGGCATCTACATCGCATATGTTGGGGAGTCCTCGAGAACTGACATGGAAGTTTCTGGAATAACGAAATTCCATATTTAAATTATGAGACATTCATGAAGTGATCAACACATTTGTAAGGGTTTGTGGGGATTTCGTATCATTTTTTCAAATCCTAAGGAATCATGAAATTTCATAACTTACAGGGTGAAGTTCAAGATCATTGCCCATGCAAGACTAGGGATATTTCGTTTAAAAAAAACACCTCATAACATTGGGCAAATTTTTTACTCAACATTGACCAATTGCATTACCGCTTGAAGTCGTCCGGATGAAATGAGGCAGATTGCCAAGGAATAGTTGCTAGTCAAAACCGTCCAGACGGAGCCCCAGACCGTCCGGACATAATTGGGCAACGAGCAATTTTTGGTCTCTGTTAAAGGGCGTCTAGGTAGTAGTCAATTCCATCCGAATGGTTCGCGACAGAATTGTTGCGCATTTTGCCCTAATTTTGTGTTTTTTTTTGCCGTCTCTTTATAAGGGGTTCATTGAAGAAACCCTAGACATTGTGTGGTTGATCATTGTACTCCCTCCCTCCTTCCCTCCCTCCCTTCCTCTCTTTATAAAGGGTTCATTGTAGAAACCCTAGATGTTGTGTGGTTGATCATTGTACTCCCTTCCTCTCGTTATAAAGGGTTCATTGTAGAAACCCTAAACATTGTGTGATTGATCATTGTACTTCCTCCCTCCCTCCCTTTATATAAGGGTTTCATTGTAGAAACCCTAGACGTTGTGTGATTGATCATTGTATTCCCTCCCTCCCTCTCCCTCTCTCAAAGAATAGTGAATTGTGTGAGCCCTACAAACGTAGGCACCAATTGTCGAACTACGCAAATCTTCGTGTCGGGTTCTCGTGCTTAATTCTTGATTGTTTCATTCTTGTGTGTGATTGTTCGTGTGATTTCCCAACAACTGGTATCAGGGCTTTGGCTTTTGGAGGTCGAAGATTGCACAATGGTAGAATAAGGAAAAGTCAAGATTGAGAAGTTCAATAGCTTGAACTTCGCCTTCTAGAGGATGCAAATCGAAGATATCGTGTAGCAGAAAGATTTATATATTTTCTTGCTCGGGAAGAAGCCGAAAAAGATGTCGAAGAACAAATGGGTAGTTCTCGATCGTAAACCTATAGGGACCTTGTCGAAGGACAAATGGACAGTGCTCGATCGTAAAGCTCTAGCGACCTTGCAATTAAACATCGCATCATCAGTCGCTACGAACATTGAGAAGGAAAGAACAACAGGATTTCTTGCAGAGCTTGAGAAGATGTACGAGAAGCCTTCTGCATCAAATAATGTGTATTCGATGATGAAGCAATTTAATCTGAAGATGGAAGATGATACGGTAGTTACCGAACATCTTAATGGTTTCAACACAATCATCAATCAGTTGGAATCTGTGAAGATAGAGCTCGACGATGAGGTGAAGGCCCTTCTTTTGCTCTCTAGTCTACCAAAAAGTTGGAACAGCCTAATTATGTCAGTGAGCAACTCCTCGGGTTCAACAAAGTTAAAGCTAGAAAATATTGCCAGTTTTGTTATGGGAGAAGAGGCTCGAAGGAAGACTTCATGTAAAGATTCTACTTCTAAGTCGGCCTTGAATGCAAAAGGTACAAGTCGAAAGAATAACATAGAAAATCACAAAAGTCGTGGGAGTAACAAATCGAAATCAAGAGGAGGACAGTTTAAGTCTCGAACAGGTGATGGTAATTTATTCAGTTGCTAGAATTGCGGTTAGAAGGGGGTAAGAACACTATTAATCTTACC
The DNA here is from genome assembly GCA_034768845.1 of Heliamphora exappendiculata. Taxonomy (NCBI): domain Eukaryota; kingdom Viridiplantae; phylum Streptophyta; class Magnoliopsida; order Ericales; family Sarraceniaceae; genus Heliamphora; species Heliamphora exappendiculata. The sequence continues at coordinate 10,185,902 of JAOTRH010000016.1, read as the reverse complement.
AATGATGATGCAGATACTTTGATTTGTGCCATGGATTCCATGAGCGAGTCTTGAATCATAGACTCAAGAGCTTCATTATATGCTACTCCATGTATGGGCATCCTTAACAATTATGTGCAGGATAATTTCGACAGAGTGTATCTCAAGGATGACGAGGCCTACAATATTGTTGGAAAGGGTGATGCTCAGATTACTCAGACAAACACTACGGTGCTGAAATTGAAAGATGTTAGACATGTGCCAAGTTTGAATAGGAGCATTATTTCAGTGGGATAGTTTACAGAGATAGTGGAGTTGTGACATCTCTCGTCAAGGACTCGTAGAAGATGAACAGAGGGTCACTTGTTTTTTCCCGTGGCAAGAAGGGACCTTGTATGTCATCCGGTTCGTACAGTATCAGATCAGTGGCATCGACCAGGGTTGATGTTGGTACTTAGCACAAACGGTCAATTGATTTTGCCTTTTGTGAAAACTGTGTTTTTGAAAAACATAAAAAGATCAGTTTTACTAAAGCAGTAAGGACTCCAAAATCAGAGCAACGGAAATTGGTCCATACCGATGTGTGGGATCTATCTCATGTATCTTCTCTTGATGGTTCTCGATACTATGTCAATTTTGTTGATGATGCTACAAGAAAATTATATAGATTTACTTTTTTACAAACAAATCAAATATATTCAAAATATTCAATAATTGGAAAGCCCTAGGTGAGAATGAAATTAAAGCTGAAGTGTCTAAAGTCAGATAATGACGACAAGTACTGCAGCAGTGAATTTGAGAATTATTGTTCAGCTAATTGAATCAGAAGATTGGTGATTGTCCCTATGATAGAATAAAGTGCCATAGCGCATGAACAGAACAATTCTAGAGCGTGCCAGGAGCATGAAATTGCATGCCGGATTGCCAAAACAATTTTGGGTAGATGCAATGAACACGGCAGCTTATATGATCAATAGGGGACATTTAGTGCCTTTGAATGATGGTTTGGCAGAAGAAACGTGGGCTGAGAAATAGGTAGCATTGACACATCTACGCCCTTTTGATTGTATTTTCTACACTCGTATTGAGGTTGATAAAACAAGTAAACTTGACCCCAAGTCTAGAAGTGTCTCTCTGTTGGCTACAGAACCTATAGCTGCACCTATAGACATTGGGACTATGAAAATAGGAAGACGAGAAGCGTTGATGTTGTATTCAATGAGTTTGTTTTGTTTAAAATAAACAGAAAAAAAGTAATTACACATGGATTAAACTTAGTTGAGTTTAAAGAGGTATCTGATAGAATTCTGAAACCTCGGGATAAAACATATAGTCAAACCCACACACAAAAACACCGTCTTTTACTCCACAGACAGAAACATTATCTCTCTCTCAAGAGATCCACCAAAATTAGTAAACCTATACTATGATATTCACTGCCTTTGAATTATTGTTGCTAACATATAGGGGTGAACCAAAGTGTTTTGAAAAAGCATTGCAGGTTAATACCGAGGAGTGGAGCATGCTATGGATGAACTAAACTAAGAATTTGGTATAGTTGCCCGAGGGTAAGTCAATTCTGTAGAACAAGTGGGTGAACTAACTGGAAGAAGAAGGTGATGCCAATAACCGATACAAGACTCAACTGGTAGTCAAAGAGTTTCAGCAAAAGCTAAAAATTGATTACACTAAAATATTATCTCCTATTGTGAAGATTTCCACCATCGAATCAATTTTGAGCATTATGGCAACAAAAACCTATACTTCAAGCAGTTAGATGTCAAAACTGCTTTCCTTCATGGGGATCTAGATGAGGACATCTATATGGTGCAACCACAGAGATATACAATAAAAGGACAAAAAAATCTTATATGTAAGCTCAACAATAGCTTATACGGATTGAAATGCCCCGAAATAGTGATATAAGAGGTTTGATACCTTTATTATAAGTGCAGGATTTAGCATATGTCATGTTGACCACTATTTTTATTTCAAGAAATTCAATTTATTGTATTTTATCTTATGTTGTTAATGTATGCAGATGACATACTAGTTGCAGGGTCTAACATGGATGAGATTGAGAATCTCAAGCTGCCCAAGGAGTTTGCCATTGAACAATTTAGGGGAAACTAAACGGATTCTTGGCATAAGGATTAGTCGGGACAGAGTGAACAGAAAGCTAAAACTCTTCCAAGGAGAGTATATTAAAAAGGTGCTAAAGTGGCTCAGCATTGATGTTGCTAAGCCTGTTAGTACACATTTGGAAAACCACTTCAAGCTTTCAAGGTATCTGGGAGTTGTCCAAGGAGTTTTCCAATGAACGATCTGGGGATAGCCAAACGAATTCTTGGCATGAGGATTAGTGGGGACAAAGCGAACAGAAAGCTAAAACTCTCCCAAGGAGAGTATGTTAGAAGGTGCTAAAGCGGCTCAACATTGATGTTGCTAAGCGTGTTAGTACACCTTTGGCAAACCAGTTCAGGCTTCCAAGGTATCAAGAAGCAGTTACTGAAGAAGAGTATAGAAGCATGGCCAAGGTACCTTACGCGTTAGCCGTAGGTAACCTAATGTACGCCATGACATACATGAGGTCAGACATTTACTATGAGGGTGTTTTGTGAGTAGATTCATATCCAACCTGGGCAAGGAGCACTAAGAAATAGTAAAGTGGATTCTGAGGTATCTTAGGGGTACTACAAATTATCCATTGTGTTATGACGGCTCAAAGACTCAATTACAGAGGTATATGGATTCAGATCTAAAAGATGACATTGACAGTAGAAAAAGTACTACTGGGCTGTGTTTACTTGGGTGGCGCAGTTGTTAGTTAGGTATCCAGATTACAAAAAATTGTATCCATCACTACCATAGAAGAGGAGTATGTAGTAGCCACAAAAGCGTGCAAAGAGTTGATATAGTTTAAGGGTTTCTTGAAGGAAATAGATAAAGAACAAGACAAAATGTCAGTTGTTCAATGACAAGAGTGCTATACATCTGGCAAAGAACTCAACGAACCATACAAAGAACAAGCATATTGACATCAAGTATCACTTTATTTATCTAGTTTTAGGTGGAAGAGAGGTAACTTGATCTGGAGAAAATTCACACGAGTCAGAATCCTACAGATGTGTTCATTGAAGTGGTGACAATAGAGAAGCTGAAGACATTCAGCTTCAGTCGGTCTTTAAGCTTAGCAGACGAGAGAACGGTTCACATAGGTTCGCTTATTGATGTGCGAAAATGGCAATTTTTTGAGTATCGAATCGAACGACTTTAAGTGGTTTTTACTTTAAGTGAGAGATTGTTGAGAATAAAGGAAAAACCCTTATAAGGGAAACCGTCCGAACGGAACCTCAGTTGCACATTTTACCCTATTTTGTTTTTGTTTTTGTTTTTTTTTTTGGGGTGGGGTGCAATCTCTTTAAAAGGGGCTCATTGTAGAAACCCTAGCGATTGTGTGATTGATCATTGTACTCTTTCTTTCTCAAAGAATAGTGAATCATATGAGTCCCGTGGACATAAGCAGCAATTGTCGAACCAGAATCTTCATGTCATGTTCTCATAGTTGATTCTTGATTGTTTCATTATTGTGTGTGATTGTGCACACAATTGTGGGTGTGATTTCTCAACAGGTGCATCATCCTGCAACGTAGGATTACACCTATTTCTTTCTCAATCTCCCTTTCTAAAAGTGAAATTAGTATGAAAATAACTGAAAGCACATCCTCTACTAGTTAAATGAGGAATTAAGACCTCTAACAGCAAAAGGGGCCATATATCTATCGACAAAACAAAAGTTCAAACTAATAATACCCATATTTTCTTCTTAAAGGAAAAGTATGAAAGGAAATTAAAAAAGAAAAAAAAAGGGGGGGAACCATTTCTTTATTACGAGTCACAGTGTATTTGTTTAAAATCGTGGTATTAGCCAACGTAAGAGTCGTGGATGTGTGTCACAAGTATCGAAAGTATCTGTCAAGGTATGGAAGGAATTGAAAATCGCAGTTGTAAATTTTTTTTCACGCACTAGAAAACGTCATAAAACCCATTGATAGATTAGTTTTTCATAACAAATAGAACATTTGTAATGTTTTTTAATTACCATTTAATACCTAAAACATGTTTTGTGAACAAAAATTGTGAACAAAAAATCAAATTTATTTTGCCATTAAGATTAAGACCCAAAAAAATGTATAATTGTAGAGTATAAGACTCTCCCTATTTAGGATACTAAAACTACTAAGAGAATATATAACTTGAGACAATAAAAAAGTAAAAACTAGTATTTTTTAATAAGAAATTGGTGAACAGTCCAATTTATAAGTCGTTTACTATTTTTCATCCAACATAATATTTTTTAACGAGCAAAATCCATCCTTATAAAAGTTTTAATGTGCAAGGTCCTCTATTGATACGTGTATAATTTTTTATCTTATTGAAAGCACGTGTAAGGTGTTATAACTGAATAGATAAATTTATCTGTTTTATTATAAGTACGTATAAAGAACAGATAATTTATTTATGCCTTTTCAAAACATGTATAAAGAATACGGATAAATTTATCTGTCTTTTATTAAAAACACGTGTAAAGAATACAGATAAATTGATCTGTTTGCATTATCTGTGTTGATATGCAAACAGATAAAACAGATGAATATCAAACAGATAAATTTATCTGTTTGCATATTAAACAGATGAATATCAAACAAATAAATTTTTTTTTTGCTATGCAAAACAGATAAATTTATCTGTTTGCTGGATATTTTCGGAAGAAATCACACAGCTAGATCTTGCGTGTTAAAATTTTTGTTTATGAACCTTGCGCATTAAAACTTTATTTTGGGACCTTTGGCTGAAATTCTCATTTTTTAATCCAATGAAACAGCTAGCATAACAATCAATAGAATTTTTGTTAGGTCCTAAAATGGAAGAAAATGCGCAGAAATTGATTTGGCAAAGTTTTTGCCTTCATGTGAACTCCTATCGTGTAACAGCACCCGTAAGGGTGCATTGGCCAATACGAGTTGATATAATACCAATATGCAATATGTACAGTCATCTCGATACACCTATGATTTTAACATCACCGATATTTTATTGCATGATTGGTATCTTGAAAAGAAGTTACATATCAGCCAATATAATACAAAACGGATGATATTTGAAGCAGTGATATTGTACCATAAGACAAATCTCTCAATAGCACGATGCACCTCAAATGCAAAAAATGACAGGATATGTTTCAATCATCAGCCCGGGACTGGCATGACACAAAAAGCTTGTTTAAGTAATTCATACTCAGGTTTCTCCAAACCACTTGAACAGTCCTTCACATAACAAAGATTAGATCATCTCCACCTTTATGATCTTTTTAATAATATTCTCCCCATTTGGGATGTACGATCCATGATGATAGCTAGGGGAGAGCACGGGTCGGATCGGATGGGTTTTCTCCCCAATCCATCACCCAAACCGAACATGTCGAGTGCTGAACTTTAAAACCAATGTCACCCGTCCATGGATTTATAACTGTCTGAAGCAATTATTCGGATGGGCGGGCAGGTTCGATCGAGTTGGGCGGGTTGGACCATTATTGAGCCTTTCTGACTTTGTTAAAAATAAACTACTTTTACTTGAACAGTTGAACTTATGCTTCTTACAAAAATCATAAACAGTGTAAAATTATTGAAAATGGCCATAAAAGCCTTCGCAATCCAGTAAGAAGAGCGATAAAAACCAAAAGACATGTTTTATACACAATAAACAGGTAGTAATGTGCCTTTTTCCCAGCACTTTAAAGTGGCCTTTTCAAAGCCTAATTACACATTTTCTCAAACAAAAACTGATGAGTGCTGATTGCTAAACATATCAACATACAAAAACATAAAAAAATATTAAACAAAAAATGTTACCGCGGCAAGCCAGCAACATTACAGCCTGTTCGCGAGTAGAAAACTGTTTCCAATCAAACACGTGAGTGTGACTGTGAGGCGGCGTCAAGTGTAAAGGCGGCGTCAGGTGTAAAGTAACCGAGAGGTTCGAGAGGGCGTAAGGCAAGTTCGATGTCAGAGAGAGAGAGAGAGAGAGAGAGAGAAAGAGAGCGAGGAATTAGGATTTTTCTCTTGAAAATGAAGGAGGAGGCGCAAATGAGAAGTTAGGGAATAGGGAGGAACAATGATCGTAGAGAGAAAGGGGGGGGGATTATTATGGTTATAGGGATGTGGGAGAGGATTCCAGCTGTTTTTAAGAAATGAGAAAAAGAATAAAAAAGTAATTAGCTGAGGGTGTTTTTCGGTGGGTCGGATTACATGGATTTTGTGTGCCTCACCTGATGCCCGACCGAAACCCGTTATTTAACTGTGTTCTACACCCGCCTTCGACTGCAGTGCGTTCCAAATCCGACTAGTAACCATTTTTGGGTTGGGTGCAGGCAGGTTCGTTGGGTACTCGGATTTTTATTTTTTTTGCTCTCCCCTAATCGTAGCCAAAAACTCAAACTTAGTTATTGTAGACCAAAGACCAACCAGTCCAAATTATCTAGATGAGCAATTGCGACTGCTCCTACTATCAGGTCTTGAAATCATGGGTTTACAGGGAATATTAAAAAGGCATAATGAGAACAGCTTTGCCATTTCTGCAACACTATTTCTTATGCTAAACTTCGAAATGTGCTAAAAATACACTGGAAAAAGAAGATCAGTTACTAAATTTCAAATTCCAATAATAATTATGGCAAACAGATAAGCAATTTAAAAGTTTCCGTTTTTCCTAGTCACAGGTGAATTTAAGGGTAATGATTCTATATAGCATCCAAAGAGAATAGGCAATTGACCACATGTAAGGACTACCTTCAGAAGTTGTAAAACAAACTCAACAGCTTCTCTTGGGCTTTTCTTGTCTGCTGCTCTGACCATAGCTATGGCATTTGGTATAGCCTAAACCAAAAAGCAAGAATTGGTGAACTTACTTTGGAAAAAAGGTGTGAAATTAACAGAATTAGAAGATTAGAAGGGAACCATTTAAGTACATAAAATAGCTAGTCCACCCTATTGAACATTATAATACATATATACATTGTGTGTGTGTGTTCTATTTTAACACAAAAAGAAAAAAAAATCAAAATCATGAGTTCCAAAACTAATAAGAGATTCTCGCTTTATCAATTTTCTAAACAAGATGGGGTTCAGAAATCCTAACCTACTTCACATTGGATTTTGCCTGCAATGAGGACTCGAGATCACATGCTAAAAAATGTGGTCATGACTACTTCCCAACCCCCCCAAAAAATAAAAATAAAAAACAAATTCAATACTAATAATAATAGTGATAACAATAAAAGAATAATAATAACACTAAAATAAACAAAATTAAAACCCAGTTTATCGGGTAGAAGTCAATAGCACATTGGACCATTGGTCCACCAAAGGGGCATCCGAGGGACAAAACTGGGGAAGGATCAGCTCCCCACATTATTGCATGAAGTGACTTTAAGCAGCAAGTGGTACTCTGCTAGAGAAACAAATGAAATGTGGCACTCAGTCATTCAAAGCAAATATGAGTCATGACTGATAAATGCTATGGCGATAACCAATTTCCTGAAATAAGAAATTATTGTACCCTTATAAGATAATTGCTCAAAGGTCTGAACATTTTCTCCCATTTGTTAGGTTTGTTGTGCTAAAAATGAATCAACATCTCTGGCTCCTTTTATTCAAGTCATTTGACAGATGTTAATTTAAAATTTTGGAAGCATCGGCGGTGAGACTTCTTTCAGTAGATCACACCATTTATCCAGTCCTAACGAATACTCTGCTCATAGCACAGAGTAGTTATTCTTTTTTTTTATAATATTATCCTAATCTTGATTTTTTCTTTTGAGTAATGAATCACAGTCCTGAAAATCACTTGCAAGATAGCCATTATTATTTTTTTCTTTTGAAAAAAGAGAAACAAAAGTGTAAACGAGAATATGCCAATTGTTCATGAATAGAGTAAATCTCTGCCTAGTGTTCATGGAATTCCTTAGCACCAAGAATGGGCACCTCAAAAGGGATCTAAAATCATAACAACAAAAACAGATTACTTCTTCCACACTGCTTAAGTATCAGATCACACATTATATACTTCAGAACTTGGACTGACAATCATATCACTATTTGTACATTAGTTGCATCCAAAACTACTATATAGAACTGCATCACCTCACCCCCAAAAGAATTAAAAATCCTAACCTTCTTTGAGGGGTGCGGGGTATGGCCGATCAGCATGGAGGATCACCAAGTCCTTGATATGAAATTCAAAGGACCGTAACAATCTCCATGAAAGGTAAACACAGCCAGGAAATAATAAAGTACTGTAACAACATATAACATAATACACATCCTACCTCATTGCATTACCTCAAGTACAAAGTACTCCGGAAAATCATGAAAGTCATTTGGCCTGTAAAGTAAAGAACATTACCAAATGATCCTGTAATTTACTCATCCCACAGAACCTTCGTCTAAATCTATATGTTACGATTATCAAGAAGCTAACCTTGGGAGTCCAATATTTGCATCAAATCTCCGACTTTTGTAAAATTTAATCAGATGAAGTAAGCCGGCCCAATCAGTTTCCTAACATAAAACACAGTCAAACACTTTCATATACAAAATAAGAATTAATTTGCAGCACACCAAAAACCAGCAAATGGAGTTCCCGTAAAGATATGCAAAAACTTGATATGGAATGAAAACTTCTATAATCCATACTACTATAAATTTAGTATATCCTTTTATCTTTTCTGTTTTTTTTTTTAACAAGTGTAGCATTAAGGGAATGCCACCTGTAGATAAGGGGATTGTCCCATACAGAAAATAGGGGGAGAGCCAAAAAAAGTCCCCCAAGTTAACAAAATCCAAAATCCTTTACATCTAACAAAAGGATCAATTACAAGGCCAAGGAATTTACACACTCGATGAAGTTATCCAAGACAGGAAAACTCTCCTAGATAAATTAACCAGCTATACAAAATAAAAAAAGAAAACATGCTCCTCAACCTATGCACCGGCAATTTCTCACCACTGAACAAACTTCTATTGCGCTCCATCCAAATCAACCATGTTAAGCATAATGGAGCCAGAAGCCATGTTTTTCTTCTGCAACTCCCAACTCTACAGTCCCACCACCTGAATTGAACTGGTGCCACCTCTCTATCATACTCACACGAAACAACACCTAAACCAACACCCACAATTCCCCAGCCACCTCACACATCAGTAGTAAACCTTTTTAAATATTCTTTTCATTTTTTGCTGTCTTAAACAGTATATCCAAATAATACGTCTTTATCTAAAGCCTTAATTAGGTCTTGCTTCACAACCAAAACTTTTCCAATATTCAGGAAAGGCACATTCAAGGTCTAAAGCATGTTGATTGTGTTGGATAGTATCTTGGAAGAGTCAGCAAAGTATTAAAAAAAATGTATCATCCGGATGCCAAGTAGATGGAACGATGTTTGAGAACATTCAAAAGTTACAACTTACAAGTCGAAGTCAGGGGTTCAGAACTGTAATAAATACAGCAGTTTAAACGCACAAACATCCTAAGCATCTGATGGGAGCACACTAATAACATATAATTTTTGTGACATCAGAAGATAAAAACGATCTGGTGAAAAGACATAAGTATCATATTACCTCAGTTGCTGTATTAGCTAACGCAAATGCCGCCTCAATTCGGACTCTCCAGAAAACCTTTCACACCGTACAAGAAAATTCAGAATTGCATCTTGCAAAACAAAAATAAGCCTATGTTTGGCCTAACTTTTCTTGAAGGCTTTTTGCATAAAAGCCTTTAAAAAAGCCCACTGGTTTGGCCTAAGTTGGCTTTTTTCACATCTTTTTACATTTTCCTTTTTATAGAAAAAGCCAAAAAGCCAAAAGGCCTAAAAAAAGTTAGTCCAAACACAAGCCAAGTGAAAAGCAAGAATGCTTCTACAAGCATTTTATATGTACATGTGTGGGTGTGTGCACGAGAGAGAGAGAGAGAGAGAGTAAAAAAGAAACCTGCGCATCGATAAGGAAATTATTTAGAGCATTAATAACAGAAAAGGAGAGTTGTGGCAGTGCCTCAAACATTGCAATTGCATGTGCCTGAGCAACAACATCTCTGTCCTTCTCCAGTTGATTAATCTGATTAAGCATCCAGAAAAAGTATATTTAGAAAAAGTGGAAAACAGAATTTGATATCTTCAAAGCGACAACCATTTCACAAGCGAGGATGATTACTTTTTCAGTCAATATTTACCGAAGTTTCATATATTCCTTACGTTACAATGTTTGCTCTATGTAGGTATCACCTATGGGGTGAACGGCAAGGGCACTTTGGAAATTCTAAGATTCGCTAGACAAGGACTGGAATAATAATCCACGGGTCAGAGATTGAGTCATGTCGTTGGAATTTTTCCTACAGCTTTTAGTTAAATTAAATGGGGGCTACAAGTCAAAGCATTAATGTTTTAATTTTGGGATCATAATCCTATTAACACTTCCTTAGTACTATATACAGACATGTAATACTTTGCATTAATTAGAAAATCAGTCTTTTTAGAGCTGTATTATGCAGTTCTTGGCCGAGATGTGATGCTCAAAACCAAGATGTAACAACCGGCTGCGTCTGATTCATTTTTTTCCTCTTTTCCTTTTATTTCCTGCAGCATGGTAGCTTATAAACCTGAAGACCATACCTTATCAGCCATTATTTTTCTGTTGAAAAGTACGAATCTTAAATAGAATTGACCCAACCGCACTTCATTGTTCGAAACTGTTTATTGTGGTGATGTCGACAGCACCCAAAACAGCCACCAAAACAGCTTGGTCTAATTTAAGTCACAGCTTAATCCCTTTCATAAACCATCACAAACCCTTCTATACCCCATTCTATTTCCTACGTTTCAGTAACAAAAGCTAATTACAATCAACCCTTAAAGCCCTTTAACTGTCTCATTACATCACACTCTGATTTGATCCTAGGAGAATGTTTTTTGCACTCATAGCACAATGACATTAACTCCACAAGTCTGGTTCAACCAAAGTGCACCCTTTGACCTTCCATTCCAAAAGAAGACTGATTCTCTCTCAAATAACTTTTTTAAGGACTCTCAATAACGGTTACAAGAATTAAAGGACACCATGAAGACACCTAAAAAATATCTCAAAACCAATATGTCAGCATTTCATCAAAAAAATGGAGTAGAGCAAGGGACTGATTTACACCACAAATAAACATTTTCCCTTGATAGCCATAGATGGGTTTCCAAAGAGTAGCGCATGCCATATGAAATAATTCAGCCAATGCTACACCTCCTTTCAAGGTGGTTTCAAGTGGTGCATCAACAGCTGCAATCTCAGTAACTAATATTGTCTAGTGACAGGCGATGCCTTAGTTCAATTCTGTCTGAATTCTCGGCATGCCAGTGCAGTGTTGTTTGCTTAATTGTATACCATTTAAAAAGCTAAGACTACCTGCAAACCTCTTACTTTATGCAAATATACCCAATATTATTGCATCATGAATTTCTTAATGTCCCTTGGAAATTTACTCATTGTTTATTGAAATTATTGGCATTGCGAAAAAGAAAGGTTATTTTGGTCAATAGCTAGCTTAGGAAATGATGATGGTGGTATTCTTGGCAACTAGAGTGTTGCAATACAAGATCTAAAGCAATACAAGATCCAACTCCAGAAGGCCGAATTCCATATAACAGGTTGACAAAAGCATCACATGCCAACATAAAGTATTAATTGCCTTGCAGAGAAACTGCAACATAAGCAGGATCAATGGGCCCTTCAGCCTTGTGACTGAGAAGGGCCTAAAAGAATGCGAGGGAAAAGTGAACCATTGATACATATTTTAATTTGTATTAAGAGTTTATGACTAATATTGTTGGTCAAGTATATACTAGCCAAGTACTGCAATTGCAACAGCACCTGATCTATCTAATGAATCGTGTGCTTACCCACATCTGCACAGGCTGATTGAAATTAATTTCAGCAAGATACTCCATTTCTGGGTCTGCCCTGAGCCATAACAGGGGGGAATCAGCACTGCAAAATTTATTCATACACTCCTGTCATATCCACTCTTGAACAGAAATTCTCACAAAATGCCATGAACAAACACATACTTGGGTCGTATGTCAAGGGTAGACACAGCATCACCATTATCATCAGAGCCATCTGGTTTGGAACCCTTTTTTGGCTTTTGAAAACGTTTAGCAGCAAGCTTTGAATGACATTGTATCTCCAGCAGCTGCCAAGTTTCTCCAGCCATTGGTAAAATTGGATGGTCATACATGCCATCAAGTTCATGAACCCTTATGCTCATCATCCCAGGCCAACCAACGTCGCCTTCTCGGCTCTCCGAGTCAGGATTACCATTAGCAACTGTTGCAATTGAGTCTGATGTAGCAGTGCATCCCCGCATTACTGCCAATTCGACCATATTTTTCCGTTTGTTGTAGGAAAATCCCATCCTTTGTAGCATTGAAAAGAAGGATGACAATTCAAAAGATATTATCACTAAAACATGGTTTGCTGGTTTGAGGCATGAACGAAGCACAATGCATAGCCACACAAATCATACCTCAGCACTGGACACCCACAAGATCCAACCCAACGAGGAAAAAATTCTTTAAGAAAAGGACGCTCAAGATTTCCAACTTTATTGGCAAAATGCCGAAACTGCATACATGGATAGAAATGTAAAGCTTCAGATTAACTAGCAGAATGCACACAACCCATATCTAATCTAAGAAAGAATTTTGTGATGAAAACATCAAAAAGAACCAACTATCAGAATCTTTCATGTGACAAACTACGAAATAAATACAACGGAGCCCACCCCCCC
>JAOTRH010000016.1:10151891-10172932 GCA_034768845.1 Heliamphora exappendiculata | reverse complement strand
AACAAAACCGAAAAAAAACAACGAAACGAAAAGAAAAAAGCATAACTGCACTAGCACTATTTCTATATCAACAACAAAACTGAAACACATTGTACAAGCCAACAAACACGCAAATCACCACCAGATGAAGCTAAATGTTGGACAAGTGCTCACCAGTAGCCAATTCTGTGAGGTAGCATTCCTTTTTCTTCATTTATTAGGTTGAGTGGGTGCCGGAAGATGAGAAGAATTATGAGTTTTTATAGGCATATAGATGTGGTTGGAGAGGGCTAAATTTAGTAGGCAGGAGTGGAAATGGGCAGGGAAAACAAAGTAATTAAAAATTTCAAGATTCAGCACACTATTAGGTTTAAGCACTTCTAGGAAACTCAAATAGGCACAGTCTATCACAAAGGGTAGTTAATACACTTACTTCAACAGATAAGGTTCATGGGATCCATCAAATGAAGCCCATCTAAGAATGTTCAACTGGGGCCCTAGGATCACTCTCTTAATCATTTTGACCATGAATAAGACCAACGTAGTGAAACATTTAACTAAAGGGAGGAGGTCAGCAAAAGATACTAGGGCAGCAATCAAGATAAAAATCAAATAAATTACATCTTACATCATCCCTTGTTATTCATGTGCTAGATGTGAACAACACTTGTAAGCATTGGTTTCAAACCAATCCTAGTGTCCCAGTTAACTGTGCCCTATTAGGTATAGGCACTTCTAGGTAACTCAAACGGGCTCAGTCTATCACAAAGGGTAGTTAATACACACAGACTTCATCAGATAAGATTCACAGGGTCTATCAAATGAAGCCTATCTAATATCATAGCCGGGTCGATACCAAGCATGTCCTGGTGTGACCATGCAAAAACATCTCTGTGCTGTGTGAGGAACGCCTTCAAGGACTTCTTCACGCCTTCCACTAGCTGAGTTCCAACCTTTAGGGTTTTCGTCTAATCAGACTCATCAATATGGATCTCCTCCAATTCTTCTGCTGGTTCTCCTTTTTTCAGGTCATCCTCATTTCTGAGCTCGATTTATTCTATATTCAACGCCTCGAAGCTAGGGCACTAGGATCATTCTCTTAATCATTGTGATCATGAATAAGGTCATCATAGTGAAACATTGAATTCGAGGAAAGAGGTAAGCAGAAGAGGGTAGGGCTGCAATAAAAAAAAAGTAAATAAATTACATCTTACATCATCCATTGTTATTCATTTGCTAAAAGTGGGTTCCACTTGTAAACATTAGTATCAAACCAAGCCCAGTGTCCCAAATTCCCAGTTAAATACGGCAGGCTATATGAATCCTTTTTGGCCATTCCGTTCAATCATGCTCTACTAAATTAACAAATTTCCTATCTTCTTTTAATAAAACATCTTATGTCAATTTAAGTCTTCCATCCCCTTGGCATGTCCATTAACTATTCCCAGTCTTCCTTAGTGTTACACTTACCAGTATTCGTCGTACATGGCCAAACCAACTTAATTTGCTTTCTCACAACTTATCTTCAAATAGCTTTCTCACAACTTAGCTTCAGTTGGAATCACTCCTACCATCCCACAAATATACTCGGTTTTAATTCTACCTTTCCCAATCTTACAATAGCTTCATCTTAACATCCTCATCTCATTTACAATTTTAACCTTGGTAATAAGCAGTTGTTGACTAGATTTCAATGCCAAGAAGCCCATCTAAGAACAAACATAACAAATACTTTCCAGCTATTCATTATTGATCTTCATCTGGGAAAGTTTCAAAGAGAAGTGAAAGGAGTCAACTACTGAATGGATAATGTGTGGTTATAACTTCTCTGTCTTCTCTCATGTTTACTGTAACCAGCTTAGAGTAGCTGTATGCAAGGGTCATATTCTTTTATTAGCTATAACCTTCTACCTCTCTTAAATGGACTCTTCAAAATGCAACAACTATATGTCAAACACTCAATATTTGGGTATGCACATGGTAGGCATCCAATATGGGTGGTTGGAGGCATAGTTTTAAACAGTGGCAGAGTTAGAAATGTAAGTTAGAAGGGGCACCAATTTGTTTTTCGAACTCTGACCTCGTTTAGATCATAGTTTAAAGTCGGATTTTGGGTTTTCTGGCTTAATTTTTAAAAGGTCAATGGTAGAAAAGTCTTTTTGTCTCTTTTTTAGTGGTTTAAAATCATCTTTTAACTAAATAAGCTTTTTTCTTATTTGGTATAAAGCCAAAAAAAGAGCAAAAAATCCAGTTTATAGCTAGATGTTGAGAATTAATTGTCATCTTTTTTTTTAGAATTACAAATTTCTAATTGTGATATTGTTAGGTAGTTTTTCATCTCTGTAGAAAATCAAAATTCCAACTTCACAAAATTAGAAATTCCAAATTCAAAATAGAGAAAGCCATTATAAGTTTAGAATCTCTACAATCATAGTTAGGATAAATCAAGAGTCTTGATTTTAGCCCAAAACAATCAAAAATAAATAAAAATTCTTATAATTCTAGCGCAACCATGATATTCAACACGTAAATCGCATATATCAATATCACAACATTCAAACATGATTGAGTTGTTTTTAAAAAATCCAATATTTTATAAGCTTTGGCTGCAATTTATTTTGTTTAAAAATCTAAAATAGTGGATCCTTTCATATTTTAAGAGGGGCACTAATATAAATTTTTTAACAGTGCATTTGAAAACAAAATTATTTTTTATAGGAAAAATTGTAAATATCAAAAATTGAGAAGGGGCATGCACCCCTTATAGTCTCTACTTTCATCCATCATTGTTGACCAACCTTCATCTACATTGAAGTGCTTGACACTCTTTTTCCAAAAATCCTCCTCCAGTTAATCCTATATATCAAGTCTCAAGCATATGCAAAACCATTTGTGTTGATAACATAAACAATAAAATATCGGAGTATTCCTCCATAATCGACGCTGAAAACCATATCTATGTAGCAACATATTAGCAAGGTGTTAGACCAACAAACCTTTTTTCTGAAAACCATATCTATCATCATTGACCAAACTTCTTGTTTGTGATTACAATGGACGAAAAATCACTAATAATGCATCTTTAAAAACCAGAGAACAGCCAACCACCTAAATATTAATTACCACGGGATATTAAGGAATTAGCTTTTATTGTGATTAATTAGTTCTAAGCATGCATTAATCAGCTTAGTTTAAGAATGAAGAATCACTTGGTGAAGATGTGTGTGATATGCTGGGCTTGTGAAAAGCCAACTCACAATTCTTATATTTAAAAGTCATGCATGATGTGAATCATTTCTTGGTTGCTTATTATGTCGACACCTCCTACTTGCTTGAGATGACTCACACTTGATTTGTTCCTAGCATTGACACCTTCTACCTAATATCCATCTCATGCTTGTGCATCTATAAATAGAAGAAAATTGTAGAAAGAAAAAAGAATATTCTTCCATTGAACCCTACCCAAAACATAAGAAAGGAAGGGAGGGAAAAGCACTTATTTATTTGTAAATTAGCTTCTACCACTTATAGTATTTCATCAGTGTATTAAAAAACGGCCGATTCATAGCGAATGGGTTGGTTCGTATCGTTTTTTGAGGCTAGTCGACTACAGACCGGTATATCACTATGAGCAAAAAATACCAACCAAACCGGCTAATTAGCATTACGAAACTCCAAGAACCTGTGAAAACAAACGAATCGCCTCTTTATCGGCCAGTTCAAAGCGATTCAGTAATCTCCTGCAAAAAAACTTAGTACTCCGTTTACTGGTAGTTGGGCCTGTGACATATGTCACGTAGCCAGGCTACAGCCATTTAAGCTAAGACGCTCCATACATGGAAACTAGTAGCTCAAGTTTATAGAGCAGCTGTTACGAGAATGGGAGGGATGCAGCTGATGTGGGACTAATAAAAGCACAAATGAAAATGCTAGTGCTCTTATTCTTATAAGCAAAATCCAGCAACGGATGTAAAGCTTAAAACCAATGTGGGACAAGTTTCTTTCCATCTTTTTTAATTTATTTTAACTAGGATTTGCAATGAAATATATTCTGATTAATTAAATTTTAAAATATATGTATTTGAGCCAAAGTCAATCTTATTTTTAACTCTAAAAACCAATCTTTTTAAAATAAAATAAATAAATTATTCTTTTAAGTGCCATAATATTAATTAAAGTGCGAGTAAAGATTATTAAGAAAGTTGAAACAAGTGTATTATTAAATTTTATGATTTTGCTAATTATTTTAAAAAATTCACGAGTTTGCCATCCGATACCCATTACGTATCAATCGATACTCCTGATATCATTACACAACGACCCTTACCGTTACGTGTCCTGATACAACCATAATTCTATATCAACTATTCTTCTTGAAATGCTTTAACAATGGCAAAGACAACCATTTAATTTCTATGTGCTTTCTAAGAGTATGTCTCAAGTATAAAACTATCTTAATTGCAATGTGTTCATCCATTTTTTCTTATTGTGTTACTTATTTTCTTGATATTGAATCCGATAAAGGTGGTTATTGCTATGATCTACTCTCAAAGGGCAGACGACCCTAGAGTGCCCGCTTATGGGCGGCTAAAAGATTTGATTATGAATTTTGGATATAGATGTGTACTTTCCTTTCATATTTAAAACTTGTATACATGCCACTTGATTGTTTTGTGTATCTAGCTAGTTGTGAGGTTGGTAACTTATTCGACTGTCTAGCTTAAATATTCTATTTATACTCACCATGCGGATTGATTATGCAATGAAGGTCAATAAAGAATTAAGATTAATTGAAGAAAAGGCCGGACACAACTCTCATCCTACTAGGTAGGGTTTTGCATCGTGACAAATTAAATGGAAATGAAACGGATAGCATTTTAGCAAAGAAGAACGCAAATGGGAAGACCAAATGGACATTTATGAAACTCCAAGGCAGATAAAATAAGAGAGGGGTTATGTCGTCAAAGGACTTTGTGGGGACAAAATATCTCCTCAGATCAGTTTCTCTTGGTCTTTGCTTGTTTCTCTCCCAAAAGATCTCCCAACTATTCAATTCACCATTCAATAAAGGGAGGGAGAAGAAGGAAATAAGGACAATCGAGATGTAAATTGTAATTAATCACCTCCTTTGTGCTAAGAGTTCTCAAGGGACGAGTTGTTTCTTGTGCCCGAAAAACAATTGTCTGCAAAATCTGCACGTGAAAACAAAAACAAGAACAGAATGTTACAAGTTAAGTAGAACAAGATTGCCACGGAAGTGAAATTAAATATCAAATGATAAGTATTTCCATAAATAATCTAAATCAAGAAGTATTTCCATCCATTAAAAAAAAACAAAAGAACGAGCAAACAAACTGGCAGGCACGAATTGGAAATAGAGAAGGGTGTACAGTAAACTTCTCTCAACAATCAACATCCATGTGTAAGCTAGAATTGCCATTAGTTAAGCATACAGCATGTATGAACACTGTCTGCACATTCCTCTCCCCACCTAACAACTCACGCCAAAGGAGGGCTGAAAAAAGTTCCTAGATAATCTATTAACCCTATGCCTATATACAATCCCAACAATGTCATAGAACTCCCAACACAAATTTCAAGCGCATAAGGGATTTCAAGGACACTATTCAAAACATACACAGTCTACGAATAAACCCCAAAATTGTGGACTGCATGAAACTAGTGGGATTACATTTCATCCAAACCTTTTTTTTTGTTGTTGTTGATAAATGTATAAAACCATAAAACATTTTCATCCAAACTGTTATAAAACCAAAATAATTCTGTGTTACTGTATGTCAACGTCATGTGGGGATTCTTATATTTGTCAGAAACTTGAGGTGGTATTTATGTAATTTTAGCTTTTTTATTTTTGCAACTACACTGCTATAGGACAGACAAACTTAGAGTTATTTATGTAATTTGTGTCAATTCCCTATCTTTCAACACTAGACCCATTTTCTATTGAAATATTAATATTTTAAGCAAAGCCTACTGAAACGACTCATCAATGGCTGACACCTTGCAATTTTAGGATCTCACAC
Source organism: Heliamphora exappendiculata (assembly GCA_034768845.1). Classification (NCBI taxonomy): domain Eukaryota; kingdom Viridiplantae; phylum Streptophyta; class Magnoliopsida; order Ericales; family Sarraceniaceae; genus Heliamphora; species Heliamphora exappendiculata. Next base: position 10,166,909 of record JAOTRH010000016.1, on the reverse strand, counting down.
AAGTGAAACCTATGTTAACAGAAAATGCTCACTCCCTTTTGAATTAGATTTTGAAACACACGTTCCTAAACATGGTACACCTTGGTTCCAAAATAGCAATTTAGCATTGCAAAGTGATCGCTCAATTATTTTCTATTTATTTCTATAACATCTTGAGTAGAAGAAAAAATCAACCGTGATAGTTTAAAATCTAAAAAAAAGTGAAGCTTTGGCAAGACAAAAATGCAAAAAGAAAAAAAAAGGTTAGAATGCTTCATATAAACGGCTTTACGTAAATAATTTGAAAAATAATACTTTATTTGATAGGATGCTTGTCGCTTGAAATAAGTATATTCTAATATTGTAAGTTATACAAGCCAACCCCTATAATACCACAATTTAGTACACGTGGCGGACAGCGTATCATGTTTCTGTTCCCATTTCTCATACCAGAATGATCTGTGTTCTAGGTAACATTTCGGAGGAAACACAGCAAGATTTCATTCCATGGATTTACTATATTGATGTTCAAATAAAAGTTGAACCATACAGAGAAAGGTAAGCTAAGATTTGGAGGGTCCTGAGATGCACCATGTAGATGCTGTTCAAATAGGAGTTCTACTATACATAGATAAGTAAGCTAAGAATTGGAGGGTACTGATCTACGATTTACCTGAAATTTCACAAGCTCGACAGAGCGTAAGCATGTAAAAAAAAAAAGTTATTCGAGGATGGAAAATTCAAAATTTCTACACTAGGTATCAATTGATCATGATGATCAAAAATATTATGACTCCAGTGTGCCACCAAAATTGCACAAGTATATAGTGTAATTAGATGACAAAAACAAATTATCCAAAATACAACTTACACCAACCAAAACATAAAATCAAAATTAGCCCACAGAACATACAAGATGTAACAACAATAACGAACTAGAGAAGCAATGATAATTAAACAAACAGTATATCACAAAAGAAATAGTGAATGCAGCATGCAATACCAAATAAACCCCTTCGTAACATTAGAAAATTAGCAAACATGGTACACCACAAAATGCTGGGAGTCTTACTTTACGGAAGGACTCAGGGCCCATCTGCTTTTCCAACATTTGAAGGACTGCCACCTATTATGCACGAAACCGTCAAAAGAGAAGGCAATTAGAAATGAACGAAATCAACAAGAAAGCAAGCATCAACTTACAGACTTCCAAGATCGTATTTTGCCAAATAAACCAATGCATTGGGTGCCATACAAATCCTTAGAAGAAGCAGAGGAGCTTAAAGCAGTTGCACCACTATCGTCAACTTTGCAAACAGCACAATTTGCCTGCAGTTTGGGTTTTAAAAACAATGAAACAAAAAGACTCCAATTAATCTGTCTCAATCCCAAAAAAACAAAACAAAAAACAAACTCCATTGCCATCCATGTTTAGTTTATCTTTCAGAATGAACATGGTGGTTTTCAAAAATTACAAATTTAGAAGAAAAGAATGAGGACACGACTAAAAGCACGGCCTCACTAGCTATATTCAAAGAGCTCTCTCTCACTTTTGCACCCATAAATGAGAGGAGGAGAAATGTGGAAACAGCAATTAAGGCTGTTGATTTAGTAATTTCCAAAATAGAATCGTACAGTTCTAAAATTTGTCATAGAATCTTGAAAATCAGATATTATGCCGGGGAAGATCAAAACAAGATTCAGTGGTACCCAGACTTTAAATTGTGCAATTCAAGTTTTTCCCAGCACATGAAATATAAATGATCATGATTACACCTTGCCAAATATCTATGCAGGTAAAAAGATTTCACATTGGTGATATCAATAAATCATAGCATTGGAAGAGAAAATAAAGAACTTCGGAAAATAATCACGCCACTCTACCAAGATCATCCACACTGCCCATTAGTCCCTAATTTATGAACAGGTGTCAGGACAGCAAGACACTACATTTTCTTCGCAAATTAGCAAGCCTTGAAATTAGAAAAGAACATTTTTGATTAGCAGAATATCCCCAATAATATCATTGGATCAATCTCAAATCATTCCTGACAAGGTGAATAGTTACTTTTATTTAGGGGGGAGCTAGAAAGTCTCATTAGTCACTACTTCCTTCCACCTGTTCTCTTCACATCATTTATCAACAAGTAACAAGAATGGAATAGGAAGTGCTGAAAGATTACCAAGCACTTCAACCACAATGTGCTTTTAGGTTGGAAAACCAATAATATTATAGAACACAAGTACAAAAGTGGCTAGTTCTCAAAAACCAATATTGACCTCAACATTAGATTGTTCAAACTTCGAAGGTCATGCACATCATTAACCATATATTTTATGAACTTTATGCATTGTCCCCAAGATGAAGACAACTTTTTTATAGGTAATTTGGAAGTCCAACTTGAGCCCCTTTATTGGAGATATGAGACCTAAGCCCTGAGGTATCCTCCCCTAGGGAAAATCATGAGACAATATGAGCATCACACTGTGCACCCGTAAGAGTAACCACTTATGTATCAACTTATAGGGGAACTTTGAATAACTATAATCCACTGCTTATTATCTGATGTACATTTTTTATTCAGAAAGAAAGCGCTAGAGATATGCTGCAGTAAACTAAGCAGACCTTGTATCGCCGATAGCGTGCTTCATTGTTACCCAGAAAGCGCTTAATAAACGAATCAGTAAGGAACCCAGCAAGACCATCCAATAACCACTCTACCAATAAACATTAAGAAACCATGTTAGCGCGAATGGCTTTACCACTGGTAAAACAAAACACTAAAAATAAATATCAGATCTAAAAGAAGCATCCCAATTGTCTTTTAGGCTTTTAGCAGCTTACCATCATTAGGTTCCTCTGCGGTGATGAATACCCCAAACCACTGTCTAGCAAGGGCAAAGGCAAGTTTAATCCTGGTCTCTATGGTCTGAGAATATTCAAAACTCATGAGCAAAAACATTTTTGTTTTCAATCAGCAACAATAAACTTTATTAAATAAAGAGAATTCCACTGCAAAAAAAGGAAAAAGATAAACTCAAATTAAAAGACACATGTAGCACAGCAATCTCTGGAACTCAAAAACGAGCCTATCCTCTTGAAAAAACAAGTAAAATGTAATGAATATCATTTTTCCACAGTTGAATTCAAGGACAAGGTGACAAGTGATATGAAAACACCGTTCACCACTAATATAGCCCAAGGGGAAACATTACAAGAAATTTTATCATTTCCAAATTCAAGACTAGTACATCATCAGCTTTTCTTGGTCATAACATCTCTCTTCCATAAATGGCACATGGCACTTTATATGTCCACTCCTGCAATGTGTATCCTGAAAAATTATATTGTTGACTTACTGGCTTCACATCAGTGGCTCTTAATTCATGCTATGAGATTGAGATGCCCACATGACAAACTACCAGGTTAGTGGTAGAGCCTGCCCATAATAATTGTCACTTAAGTTGTTGAACTTATATGAAAGACTATTCTATATTTTTGCATCAAGCTATAAAATGCTCCACATTAGGCCAACCAAACTACAGGAAGGAATAAGAACATCAATTCTCTTTTATATTTTTTGGAAAGTAAAAAAGAAAATCAATTCTGTTTAGAATGATATGTCTATCTTCAAATAAGCTTTCGACAGAATCCAAAGAAATTTCCACAGCAACAGACAGGTATAACTCCCATTATCCGATATCACAACATATAGAGTATCAGTATATGTAAACTTATACTGAACAAAACTAATAATAACAACAATAAAAATAAAGTATGCCGTGGAATCACAAGATTCACAACAGTTGAGGCAAGTAGATGATCTCATCATAGATACTTACTACAATTCTGCAGATAACATATATGATGTGAAAAAATCAAATTGCGTTCTTTTCTTCTTCTAAATGAGATAAATTTTATTCATGTGTGTGTGTGCGTGTATTATCAAAAACAAAGAACTTCTTTTAAGAAAAACAAACACACACACATAGAAGAAAGAGTAACTGAAGATCGAGGAGGACAAAAAATCCACCAAGAAAGAGAAAATAAATGGAATTACAAAACACATACAGCACACCAACCTCGAGAAACCAAAGACAAAGGTAAAAGGTACCTGGTTCCTAAGAAAGGCATTTGCAAATATAACTTCCAAAACTTTTAAAAGCATATAATTTTCCATGGTTTTAAAGAATAGCACACCTGTCGTAAAATTCACTACTAGTGCTAACCAAAAATTACAAGCTTTTTTTGTTAGCAATGGTAATTTCATCCAACTCCAAAGGTGGATTTACACACACACAGATGTGTGTGTGTGTGTGTGTGTGTGTGTGTGTGTGAAATTGTGGATACTCAAATGGACATGGTGTGGAAGATAATTGTTTGTTAAAGGTAATTTGTTGATGATGCTGATCTTAAGGAGGAGCTAACAGGTTGGTTGAGTTGATAAAACAGAAAGTAATAAATGAATTTAGTGCTAAAGTTCTATTGCTGTATATGTAGGTAATGGATTATAAAATTTTGTAAGATAAATACTGTTGTTAAAAAAATTGAAAACTGCTTTAGTGTATTCAGAAATTTCAGAAAAGTCAAGTTTCTCTAAACATGAATTAAATCGTTTTTATCCAAGTTCATAGTTAAGTGGCAAGTAACTATAGAATGCAGATTTCTCCAAACCTTAATAACAAGTGCACTGGGAGTGCATGAGCATGACACGTGTATAAACGTCATAAACTCACAAACACCCATCCAAGACAAAATGCAATAACTGAATTTGAAAAACAAGTCAAAAACATCAAAACATAATAAACTCAATAAAAACCCAATCTCAAATAACAACAATTTTATTACCATTCAGCCAACTTCAGAGTACAAAAACCCCAAAGAATTTAACCAAAATAAGTGAATTCCCAGCACAAAGTCAGCAAAAATTTGTAAAAGAGCAACATTATCACCAGATTAAGCCTCCATTTGGGCTAGCTTTTTTTGCTAGCTTTTTGGCTTAAAAGCCAAAAAAAAGCCAACTTGTTTGACTTATTAGGCTTTTTCCCACTTTTTTTTCACTTTTTCTACATGATTTGACATCTACTTTTTTACAAAAAAACCAAAAAGACTAAAAGCCACTAAAAAAAGCTAGTCCAAACACAAGCTAAGCCATCTTAGATTTTTCCATTGGATAAAAATCAAGAATTGAGATACAATTTACATGGCCAAATCACCATATAACAGTTTAACCAAAGAGAGCCAGAAATGTAGCAGGAATAAATTCAAAGGCCAGCGCTAGAAGTCAGAACATGCACATCTAACACGATCTTGCCATATACTAAGAGCAGGCCAGGAGTCAACAACTGGCACCTTCAAGACATGACAGAATCTATAAGCAACGGCTCAACTGCTCAAGGAATCTAACAAGCCCGTCATTATTTCACACAAGCATTCATTTCAATCAGTCTGAAGCAAGTAAATATGCGTGTACAAATAATAAAGTAGACAACTGAGATGCCACAATATGCATATGCAAGAGCAGACCAGGAGTAAACAACCGGCACCTTCAACACCTGACAGGATTTATAAACAATGGCTCAAGGAAGTTGGGGGAATGCAACTGAAACTGCTGGTGTGTCCGCGTGAAACAAACACAGTTAATTACCATGATATAATTATGAAGTAGCTTTTGTTGTGATTAATTAGTTCTCAGCATGGACTAATCAACTTAAACACCATAACTTGTTCAAGTAAGAACAACTATAAAACTATTCTTTTTTACAACAATTATATGTTCATCTGCTTTTGTTAGTGTTACCTGTCTTATATGAGATTTAGATTTAGCATGTATTTGGACTAGCTTTTTTTGTAGGCTTTTTGGCTTTTTGGTTTTTTTTTTTTTAAAAAAAAAATAGATGTAAAAATATGTGAAAAAAACCAACAAAGGCCAAACAAGTGAGCTTTTTAAGAGGCTTTTAAGCAAAAAACCTCCTAAAAAAGCTAGGCCAAACGTAGGCTTAGTAAAGGTGGTGATCGCGTAGAGGCACCTAGATTGTCTGATTGGAAATGAGTAGAGGCTCGCACCTACTCTGAGAGGGTAGAGGCCCCTAGAATGTCCGCTTATGGGAAGCAGAGAAATTTGATTCTAACTCCTCTATATTGATTCTAAAACTCATATATATGCTCTTGATTGTTTTTTACTTATTGACCTGTCAAACTTAAGCATCCAATTTATACTCGCAATGGAGTGATAGCCAATAAAAAACTAGACTAATTGAAGAACCAAAGGCTAGCTCTCATCCTATTAGGTGGGTCTAGGTCATGACACCCCTAGACAGCCTCCTAAGCTTATTCTTCAACCAAAAAAAGGAAGTTGTTCTTGCCAGTTCCTCTGCCTTGTGTAACACCTTAATTTTGAAACTATTCGACTACTTTATATTACCATTTTAAGACTGTAATAAAAAAATTAAGTGTATCGTATTTATTCTCATACGACCTTATGTTTCCGGTTTCCCGAAATAGTTCTGGACCTCCTCATTTGATGAGTTTGTTTTTTCTCATCGTTTCTCATTTTCTTTTCCCGTATTGGCAACTACTGGGATTATTTCCTCCTCAACAAAATTATGCATTCAAACAACTTTGAATTTGATGGAAATACATAAAATTTTGGATATATTAGACGCAAAAATTAAAAAAACAATTAAAAGTCTGTTGTGAAACTCGTGCCTCTTCCAATTGACCTTTGGTTTAGATTTAGCCCTTATTTAGGATGTCTAAAAACGCTCGGTTTTTAAAAGGTTTAGGATGTCTAAAAGCGCTTAGCTTTTTCAAAGAAAAAAAAGGGGGGGGGGGGGGAGGGAGAACAAAAAAATAGTGTTTGGGATAATTTATTTAGGGTAGCGCTTTTTTGCTTCTTGTTAAAATGTCTAATGTATTTTTACTTTTTACTTTTAAGTTGTAGTGTTTGGAATATTGATACGGATTTTTTTATTATTGAGAGTAGAATCAATTTTTTAATTGAGGGTATTATAGTAATTCCACTCATAAGAAAGTTAGCATTTTTGGAATGTATATAGGCTTTTTTATCTTGGAAAAAGAAATTAAAAAAAAAAGCAGCTTTGCTTTTTAATGATGCCAAATACTATAACTTAAAAGGTGATTTTTCTGCAAAAGAACAAAAAAAGTAGCATTTTAGTTATGCCAAATAGGGGTTTATATTCATAAATTAGAATTGGAAAGACATTTACCCCAGAATAGTTTGAAGCAATTGTGAAGTCACCAAACACTAATTTTCTAAAGACCTTTCTTAGAAGGATTCCTTACAAAGTCCATTAAAATGTTGGACTTCTTTATTTTGAAAAACTCTACACAAAACAGGCCCTTAGAATCCTTTGGCATATGTAAGCTATCAGAGGTAAAATTGCAAACCATCTGTACTAGTGAAAGGACAACAGATACAAAAGCGCAGAGCAATCATAGCGCCAGACGAAAACTGATTTACCCATTATGTTTGCATGACAAGTATACCTGATCAATAACCTTCTCGTCAAATAGAACTTGAGAACTAAAGATGGTCATTGAGGCTCCCAAACTCATTGAGGATACTGCAATCTCGGGAGAAATGAAAACTTGTGTGTATGACCCAAATGGAAATGGTGCAGAAAGATATTCTTCATAATGGCTGTTAAAAATAGAACAGACAGGAATTAAAGGAAACAGCTGTGAAATTAAGCTACAGAAGGTAACCACCATATAAGTTCAAAAGAATCTTCCCAAGGAACAAATAACAAATGGCATATCAATACAAAACTAACCTGAATGCACTATGGAAAAATCCCACAGTATTTCGCAACTTTGATAGGTTAGCTGGCAAGCACAGATATGACAGAAGACCACTATGGCAATCAGGAAAGATTTCAAATGGTGCAACTACCAGAGATATCCATCGAGCAGCAACAGGAACATTTAGCCTATAGACATATGTTTTATGAAGCCTATCGTTGTTCAAAACCTGTAAAATCAATACAGATATACTAATTCATAAAACAACCAAAACTAGCTGCACATGATGCACAACAAGACAACATCATTCTAGGCGAGAACCCATTATTAAAAAGCATGTGTTATCAAACAAAAAACCGAAAGTAGAGTAAAACATTACGACTTTCTTACATTAAAACATTTAAAATATAAGCAAAACTCAGAATAATATTTGATACGTATGTTTTGAAACAATAGGTAGATGCTCATTCATAAAATGTAAAGTCATGCTTTATTACCAAGGTTTGTACTTCTTTGATTAAATGATGCACGCATCTTCTGATTTCTATTAAAACTGTTTGCATGGCACGCTAAATAATCTTATTCATTTTGTTGTTAACTCATGCCATTACTTCTTTCTATTAAAACTGAATGCATGGAGGGCTAAATAATCTTATTCATGTGTTGTTAACTCATGCCATTACTTCAAGTTTTGCAGGAGATGAGGCATGATTAGAACTTAACTTTGTGTAAATTTGTAAGCATGTGAAGAAATGAGTGGCATTTTGTCCATTGGTTATATGAAGATCCCATGTTTTGTACATGTAGACACGGTGTAGATACACGTAGGGTCAACGAAATTAATGATGTGTCTTGACAAGAATTTGAATCATGGAAGGGAGGATAGGACTTGCACAATTTTCTTTGGCCAATGGATATAGAATGCACAACCAACTGCATTGCATCAGCTATATTGCAAATGTTCAACATTTAATAAGCACACAACACATCACTTCAGTCAGGACCTTATTAGCAACACCAATGGCGCAGGTCTCGTAGAATTACTTAGCTTAGGTAGCATATGATTAGGTAAGCTACTATATGAACAGGCCCAACAAGACCCTTGGAGATTCCCATATAGTTCAACCTTTCGAACTGCTACTAAATCCATGGGAAGACAAGAGACAACATGGCGAAGTGATTTGGAAGATCCAAACCCAAAGATAGTGATATTTGCTCGCAACTTACTTGTGCATGATAATGGTTAGGGTCGTGACAATAAATCCTACGAATTGTTCAGTTAGGGCATTCCCTACTCGTGACACGATGCGTTGGAGCATGGGTGTAGTAATAAATGGGCAAGGGTTAGCTAGGGCTTTGTATCCAAGCAACGATTCATATTAACAAACAAGTGTAGTGAGAAATTTGCAAGGGTAGGCACACATTCATGGACAATTGTGGGTACAGAAGCTAGTCTAAGAGTGTAAGATACAACTACAATCTTGGAACATGAGAATACTAATAGGTAAAAGGATGAACTTCGTGGGTACTATAATTAGAAGGAGAATTGATATTAGTTATTTGAAAAAATAAATTGGTCTCGAAAAATTCTATGAAACTTGAATGGGACATAAACTATGTTATACACTGAAAAAGAGTTGCAAAAAAATAAAGACATAATTGTATATAAAAAATAAAAGGAGAAATGGTCCTAGTGAAATTATTGTTAAGACAGAAGGCACTAAACATAATTAGTGCTTGCACACTCCAAAATTGATGAATCTATAAAACGACAAATTTGTGGGTGTTCATTATAGGTGAACTTATAATAAAAGTTAAGTATTAATTCTATTGAAATCCATAAGCCAAAAAACATCAAAAATAAGTTTTCAAAAATAAACTTTTTTTCATCTTTTTAAAATTGTTTTTGGTCCATAAGTGCAAAACAAAAGCTTTGCAAACTAGTCTACACATTTCATGGAAAACTAGTGAGGGGGTTGCGGGCAAATCCAGCAAGATGATGTTAGCAAATTAAAGATAAAAATAAGTTTTAAAAATATCTATTTTTTCTTTAATTTTTTTATTTTTTCGTTAAGATTTTTTTCTTTTTTGATTTATCTCGATGCAAGAATCAAAATAAAAATTGAACAAAGATGAATAAAAATTTACAAAAGTTTATTTGACTTAAAGTATCTTTAAGCCAAAAGAAAATAATTCATTAAGGCATTAAGGCAAGCAATTTGAAGCTAAAAGCCTAAATTGTTATGATTTTTTTTTACATAATTTCATATTCAATATGAATTTTATTTGATAGATCTCGACAAGTAGGTTCTATAAAATTTTATAAAAAACGGTTGTGTATAATAAAAGTTACGTTTTTTAAAAGTATATAGAAGTATTTTTTGTTAATAAGCAAAAAAGCTAAATCCCAATAAGCAAAAAGGATAAAAGATTAGATTACCAAACAAAGAGAAAATGGCTTTTTTAGGCTTCAGTCATGCTACTTACACCAACGCTTTCACAAAAAAAATGAACACACACCTCACATGAGATATGTGAGACTTACATATGTGTTAGTACATTTTTTAGAAAAATGTGTTGGTGTCAATATCTTTATTTTTTAAGCTTTAAACCAAAAAATTTCAACCTGGCCCGACAAACAAATGAGGCGAAGAATATAGTGACGAAGTAGGAGGGCAGCATGCCTTGGACGCTAGGTGGTCATTGTTAGTGGGAATCGTGCTTCCCTCCTGAAGAGGACAAAAAAGACAAAATAAAACTACAAAACAGAACAAAGAAAAAGGGTGAAGAAAAATTAATTAAAGGAAAAAAGTCATTTTCATGGAGGACAAAAAATTGCTGGTGGCCTCCCTTCGCTTTTAACTATATAGAGAGGAAAAGATAAAAAATTGCCTTGAGAAGAAGTAGCAAACACTATCTTTGAGAAGGTTTTGCTTAATTAATAGAAGGGCACTACTACATAAGGGGCTTTGCCAGAATGCTACTTGTGAAAAGTATGCTTGCGAAAGTGAAAGGTTTTAAAGCAAAGTAGTGTGGTGTTAAGTATAGGTCACCACGGAGTGACTAGACCCCACCCCTAATTCCTAAGGATCTATGAAGATTTGATGTGTTCTCTAAGTATCTCGAGATTAGAAACCACCCTCATACAAATAGGAGTGGGCAGCAGGTTTTTGTTACCCATGGTAAGGGGGATTTGGAAGGATATTAGCAAAATCAAGAATGAGTTCTCCAAGCACATTTATTTTGAGGCAGAGAGCGATGAAATTGAAATTGCTTTTTGTTGGATATATGGTGTGGTGACGATGCATTTGGTAGGGCGTTTCATGGCATCTTGTTTTTAGCTCAGGATAATATACCTAAGTGGCAGACTACATTCGAAAAGTGGAAGGAAAGTTGTTCTAAATTTGGGGGTAAAACAATGGGGGAACCTTCTCGAGGCTTTGTATGGGTACAACTGTACAAGGGTGAGCAGCCCGTTTGGAGTGAATTCTTTTTATGGGTGCTTGGCAAGGTGTCAAAAGCTGATCTTTCCTTGGAAATGTATTTGGAAGGTAAGAATGTTTTTGGAGGCAGCTTTCTTGTGTGGATTACAACTCACGAGAGGAACCCTTTCGTGAATAATTCGATTAGAAGGCAACGGATCATGACAAATTGGTGCGGACTATGCAAGGTGGATGGGAAGCTTACTCCACGCCTGTTCATTCATTTTGATGTGGATATTGAATTTTGCAATTTGGTGCTAGCCTAAGTAGCACAGATACGCGATACTAACAGGTTGATTTCCAAAAAAATGTAAGGCACAACACGCCTGGGACACGTTAAAAATCTGTATTTTTAATATTTATTATATATCAAATATATATATATATAAATAATTTATTCACTTATGATTAGGATATTCATTTTTACTCATCAAAAAAATAAATAATTTATTAACTGGTAATTGAAAACATACCACTTAAAATTAAATGTTCCAAAACATATTAAGTATGTATAATTTGCATTTCAAATAATAAAAAAACATCATTACTACGAAGAAATTCACTACCTAGAACGTGTTCGAAGGGTTCAACAAGTGTCGTTGAAATATCCGTCAAGTATTAAAAAAGTGTATGATATTATAAATTTAATTTTCAATTAAGACGCGTTAAAAAAAATGTTCATTGAAGTGTTTGTACTTCTTAGGTGATAGTATTATTTAGAGTGAGGTAGATTTTTGAGAAGTAGATTGGAGCAACCTTACTCGATTGGTAAGATGGTACAGAGAGGAAGGGCATAAGGAAGGCATGGCTCTTTACTCCATTGTGCTTGATGTGATTGCTTTGGCAAGAATACAATAGAAGATCATTTGATGGTATAGTGGTGCTTATGTTCAAATTAAAGAGAGTGTTGTCGGCTAATTTGTATAGTTCATTGTTTAGGATAAATGTAACATCCACGAATATCCATATTGATTTTGTATATTGTATAACCTTATGATGATCCAATTCCGGTGCAAAAGCTTTAGGGCTTTTGTGCCTTGGAGATGTTTTGGGTCCCTCACCTTTTCTAAGGGATTTTTCCACTCTTATATATATGCAATGTTCCATTAATGCATATTCATATAATTTATTTAAAGAGGGGGGTAATGCAAAATGTGAGAAAGTACAATGGGCTTTTGGATTTTGAAAGATAAATCATGAAAGAAGGCCATCTTGGAGTTTGCAATGGCATATAACTTTGTAATGCACAAAACATGTTTAAGAAGAAAAATGAACCTATAATAATATTTAGACGTAGAACAATATTAACCAAAAGAATCTTTCTTAATAGAGCTGATATAAAAACAAATAAGGAATTGTAAAGTAATGGTATAATAAAATCTCACTACGATCCTCAAGTTAACTAAATAACATGCATGCCAAGAGACGTGTAAAAAAAGGTAGTAGAACTAGCCACCCATGTAGTAGATGACCGAATATAAAAGGAGAAAATCTAACTCTCTTCAAGGACAAAAAAGATTTAAGGAAAATAAACTTGAATGAAGAAACTAATTCTACATAGTGTGAGATGTCTAGTCTTAAGCAAAAGAGTTATTGGTGTGTTGACATCTAAAGAACTTTCGTGGTGGAATAAAAAGGTTCAAGAAATAATCAAAACAAAAACATTTTATCACAAAGAAAGCTATAAATGGATGAGCCATTTTGAGAAGCTATCTAATATGAAAACCATTTCAGAAACTTGACTTAGAATAACTTGTTAGCTATAATAGTGATATTTTACAATACGTTTGTCTACATTAAAATTTTGACATAATTTAATCACCATTTGATTAATTGTGACCAATAAGTTTTATGATTGCTCAAAAGTGAAAATGGTCAAAATACTCAAAGGGCCTGGGTCCACACTAAACTATTGGACTTAATCTATTTCAAAGCATGGGTCATACCTCCAGAAAAAAGGGTTGATCCATTTTTGACAAGTGGGTCCAAGTAATTAAGTTGACCCAATGATACGGGTCCCACAATGACATGTGTCAAAATCTCCCATTAAATAAAAAAAAATGTAGCAAATAAATTAAAATTCAAATTTAAATTTCTTTCTATGAAATAAGGAATTAATTTTCCCTTATTAAGGAAATTGAATCGATTAAAATTCAAATTATGGGAATTTCCAAATTTGACATCTCCTTCCCTAAACCTATAAATAAAAGCTCTCATTCATGACGAAATGACCTTTAACCAAGAGAATTCTCCAACATGCTTCAAGGTTCTCTACTCGAAATTCTGCAAAAAGTTCTTCTCAAAGTTTTCAAAGAGGATCAATAGGCACTTCAGCAACGGGTCAATTCGTCTACAAATTCTCTTATCAAACATGCTCTATAAGTTAAATTTCGCAAAGTTTATACTTTCAAACTTTGTTTGAGATCAACTTTCAAGCCCTCGATCAAGTACATTACTTTGACCTTCTCAGTTTGAAGATTTGAAGAAGCTATCAACCGGTTCGATTTTACAAGCTATATTGGCAGTTGGATTGCAACCTTTTTTTGGAGATTGGATCAGAGGCTCAATTCATAAAGGATTTTCTTAAATTAATTATAAAATATATTTTGTGCATCTTTTATTTGTTCTTTATTGCAAGACTTGAAATTTGTGTGTTACAACGTTTTTTTCTCAAAATTAGAGTAATTGAGGAGAAGGCTAGGAAGAAAATGAAAGTGACGATAACTATAGCACCATGTCGAATTTCTGTTGTTTGAAGTGTTTGGGCGATAAACGCGCAGTTTTTTTGACTAATTTGTTTAACATCTTGAACTCTAAGACCGAATTGGCCTAGCGAATGATGCGCTAATTTATGAGGCATGATATTAACTCTTCCTGTTGTGAGCTGCGCGCATTCCCCTCCTACCAATTGTCTTATTTGTAAAAAAAAAAAGAATGGAGGAAACCTAAAATCATTCCAATTTATGGCCCTGCTTTTAGTGTTGTAAGGGAAGGGATGGGTGTTGAGGGAACTAGAAAGTGGGGGTGGGGACCATGTGTCATAGCTTGTCTCATGGGATTAGCAAAATACTAGTTTGGTTTGGATTTAAGGGGATTGATAGTCCAGAAGGGACTGCTAATAATAACCTGAAATGAAAGAATTAAAAATACTATGGGGGCGGTATCATTGATCCTATCCCTGTCTCCCTTGAGCTTATACATATCATCTCATCCAATGGTCAAAAATTTATTCACCTTTTTTTCTCCCAGGCTATGTATTACCCTAATCAACCAAGGTACAAATACTTTCATTATTCTACGTATTACTAATGCACATGTGGGAACCACAATATTCAGAATCCGACCAAAACCCATATTACGATAACCATTATCGAACATGGCCAATGAGAACAAAAGTGGCATTCAAAGGTTAACTTTTTTATGCCAAGGAACCTTTGGACCCACTCTTACAAAGTAAACCCTCAATGCTTACAAACACTCACCAGCCACATGTATCAAGACAGGGTTTGCACTTGCAGGGAAAACCCCTAAAGATGGGGCATTGCGCAGAAGTTGAACACACAATCTCTGGGCCATAGTATTAAACTTATGAACCATACAACGAAACACAAGGAGAGAGTATTCGAGGAAACATTAAGACATAAGACAACCTCTTCAGAAATTACTGGGATTTATGCATGAAAGATGTGCTATTGAAAGAAAGGAAAAAAAAAAAAAAAAAAGAACCTCATGTGTACTTCATTGACTTCAAAAAAAAAGTATGTGATAGTGTTTCCCAAAAAAGCAAATCCA
>JAOTRH010000016.1:10119569-10148942 GCA_034768845.1 Heliamphora exappendiculata | reverse complement strand
GCCGACCTAGTTGAGTTGGAGTAGAACATTAACTGGTTGATTTTCAGGGATAGAACCCCTTAATTCTCCAAGATCACCTTTCATGATTTGATTATATCTCGAGGAGTCCTATCATAATCGAGTGACTCTTGAGTCACTCGACCCGAATAAGTCGGGTACCACGGGTTACCCGTTGGCCGACCTAGTTGAGTTGGAGTAGAACATTAACTGGTTGATTTTCAGGGATAGAACCCCTTAATTCTCCAAGATCACATTTCATGATTTGATTATATCTCTTGAGGAGTCCTATCATAATCCTAACAAACTCTTCTGAGAGCTATAAATAGGATGAATAGTTGTGTTCTCTAGGGATGGCCACGAGGCGAATTTTTTACGAGGGATGCATAATCCGCTCCCGCTTCCGCATCAAGTAGGGTTTTTTTACCCCGCACCTGCATATCGGGTAACCCGAAATTCGCGGGTAACCCGAATATGCTGTCACAGTTTTGCTATGCAGTTTAAAACATGAAAAATATTAAAAATATTTGTAAGAATTTTAATATTTTAATGTAAAACAAATTATAAGAAATAAAAAAATCTCATTCAAAATATTCAAAAAAATATATAAAATCAACCCAATAATAAATATTTGAAACCAAATTAAGTATTTAAGCTTACAACACATACTTGAAAATTGGAACAAACTTTCAAATGTTAAAGTTTATAAACCAAAAAATAATCAAATAAGAATTATAAAATCTAAACTATTCATAATCATCACTTTTTGTAACATTTTTCTTTCCTTGATCAGCATGGTCATTGTGTTACCTTCCACCATAGTTGAGGAACCTACAACAATTAGAAAAAATAATCAATAACCTACAACAAATAAAATCTCAATTCTCAAATGTATACTTGGAACAAACTAATTTCAATTATTAAAGTTTACAAATCCAAAAATCATCATGTAGGAAATTGTAAAATCTAAATTATTCATCACTTCTTGCAACATTTTCTTCTCCATAATCATCATAGTCATCTAGAATTGATTGAATTGTGCTACCTTCCACCATAGTTGAGGAACTTACAACAATTTTAAAAATAATCAATAACTTACAACAAATAAAACTCAAATTTTATTTCAGCAATTAAATAAATAAATTATGTAGTTACCTTTAATTTTTCTTCATAACCAATTTTATATACACACCAATGCCTCCACTATCTTTGGATGAAGTCGGCTACGGTGTGAAGTCAACAATCTCCCACTAGTGCTAAAGGCAGATTCTGAAGTAACAGTTGAAACTGGAATAGCCAAAATATCCCTTGTAATGTGTTGCAAAACCGAATACTTTAGTCCATTTGTTCTACACCAACCCAAAATATCAAAGTCAAGAGTTCTTGATAACATTCCATCCTCAATGTAATGATCCAACTCCATCTTCATATTAACTCTCACTCTATTACAACTAACAAATATATCAAAACTAGAGAGAGAGTCATTTATCCCAAATTGAGGACCTTCTACCACATTATGAGATAAAGAATTATCACCACTTGACCCTTTATCCTTTTCCTTAGAGTTGTATTTCTCAAGCAAATTGTAACAAATGTCCCTAATCTTGTCAATTTCATCCTCACCATAAATCATAGGAAAAAATCATTCCAACAATTTCATCTTATATCTTGGATCTAAAACTGCGGCAACACCCATACTTCTCAAATTTTTTCAACATACTTAATGCCATTTTTCTAATCAATTCATTCAGACAAGTGATCCATTGAGACAAAGCAATTTTTAATTCACAAATCTTGAAAAAATACATGTTAACCGTAAGATAGATAGTACCAAAAAATACCGTAGTCACATTGTAAAATAGCTCCAACCTCACACAAATATCTTTTGCAATCTCCCAATCATTCTCACTTGACATGCAATCATAGGACGAATCATGTTGTTTCAAGAGAAAAAAGACATCTTTATAAATCAAAGCAGTAGAAAGCATCAAATATGTAGAATTTCAACGTGTCTTACAATCAAGAACCAACTCTTTAGTGCATAAAACACTCAAATATCGGGCGATTTCTACAAATTTTTGCTTTCTTTTAGGTGACGCAGCCCAAAAGACAACACTATCCCGAACCCTCTCAATTCCTTTACCGATGACATGCAAACCATCTTGAACAATCAAATTAAGAATATGAACAGCACAACGCATATGCAACAATGATCCACCTAAGATAAGTGAACTACGTTGCAATTTATCCAAATAATCTTAATCATGCCATCATTTGTAGAATAATTATCCAAAGTCACAGTAGATAACTTTCTATCAACATTCCATTCAAGCATGCAATCAACAAGAACATTAGACAAAACTTTCTTTGTGTGCGGAGAAGGCACATGAATAAACCTAAACAAATAAATTAAATAATCACAACATAAAAAAATCATAAAAACTCGGCTTTCTAAATTAAAACATAAAAATAAATAATCACAAGTAATAAGTAATGGCAAAAAAAAAATAAAACATAAAAATAAATAATTACCTCATAATTCGGCTTTCTAAATTCCAAGAATCATTTATGTAGTGCGCCGTGACAACCACAAAACATTACTTTTTATTGCTAGAAGTCTACATGTCGGTAGTGATTGCAACTCGACTTAAATTTTTTTCCACTTCCATAAAAACACTCTCTCTTTTTTCATCATATATTTTGAAAATGTCCATCTTCAGTGTATTTTTAGAAATCATCTTAAACAATGGTTGAAGAGCAACTGAATATTTTTTAAACCCTACATGCTCAACCATAGTAAGATGATACTCATGCAAAACAACCATATTAGCAAGCTCTTTCCTTGCTACATCTTCATTAAAATGATAAGGATTAAAACTTGCTTTTTCATCCACCTTGTTCTGTTCTCTAATTAAAATTTGTTGCCTCATATCACCAATATCTTTAAACCTTCGTTTGGGACATTTTTTAAAGTGTTCATGCAAATGACTAGTCCCTTGTCTACTATCCCCAAAGTATAATTTTTCACAATAGTTATATTCGGCTTTATCTTTTCCATCAACTTTTTTCTTTTTAAAATGGTTCCACACAACAGAAATTTTTCTTCTTTTACCAATTTTTGTTGGCATTTTATTTGGACTTGAAGAAGGGGTTTCCTCACAATTCTTATTGCTATTAGTCTCATCCAACGGAGATTGAGAGGAAGGAGTGATGATAGGCTTAGGAACTTTCATTTGAACTTGAAGGAGTTTCCTCACAATCCTTATTGCTATTAGTCTCA
Source organism: Heliamphora exappendiculata (assembly GCA_034768845.1). Lineage (NCBI taxonomy): Eukaryota > Viridiplantae > Streptophyta > Magnoliopsida > Ericales > Sarraceniaceae > Heliamphora > Heliamphora exappendiculata. The sequence goes on along the minus strand of JAOTRH010000016.1, from coordinate 10,145,665 downwards.
TCCAATGGAGATTGAGAGGAAGGAGTGATGACAGGCTTAGGAACTGACTCAACTAAGATATAGTTTAAACCCGATAAACAATCTTGATCTTTTATTTTTGATTATTTAAAAAAAAACATAATTAAAACCTAATTATTGGTGAAACAAAAACTCAGCAAATTAGCAATACAACAAAGGAAACAACAAACATACTCCACTTTATAAACAACAGCATATGTACATTTAAACAACATTGAAGATTTAATTCCTAGAAAACTGCATATGAAGATTTAATTCCTAGAAAGCAACAGCATACTCCAGGTGAAACCTCTCACGCCTAGGGATGGCCCTTCCATGGAGTCCCTGATGCTGGAATGTTATTAAATGAGAGAAAAAAAAAAAACACAATTACAATCAAGGATTTAACAGACGAAAAGACTCCCTTTTTCATTCGGCAACCTCCCTTTTCACGATTCATTATTCCCAAATGCTAATTTGGTTTATTGCTAATAGAATGGAGTAGCCTTACTGCAGATACTAAACTGTTACAGATACTTATTATTTAATAATAAACAGAAAAGTAACAAGTTGATATGATTCTATGTGTTATGGTTCCAACTTCCAAAAAGAGATACTGTTTGTGCGAGAAGAAAACAGCATCCTAAGGAGAACATACTCCAGCAATGAAGATTTTTCAGTTTCACAATCCAGAGAGAGAGAGAGAGAGAGAGAGACATACGAACGGCGACAAACAGCGAAGCTCGGCGATGAACGGTGACAGGCGGCGAAGATCGACGAAGATCGGCAAAGAACGGCGAAGGTAAATTGGCAAGCAACGGCGAGCACAGGCACGACGTCTCAAGTGGTGACTGGTGAGCATAGGCACAGCGACAGAAATGAGCTTTTAGGGTCACGGGGGTTTGACGGTTTGTAATTGTAAAATTATATATATATATATATATGCGGGTTGGGTTCGAATTGGGGGATATAATCCCCGCCCCGCCTCGCTGCGGGTATTTTTAAAAAAATCCGACCTCAACTCGAATTACTATTGGACCATTTAAAACCAGCACCGAAACGCATCTGGCAAGGTCGGGTATCCGCGGGTCGAATAAAAATTGCCATCCCTAGTGCTTTCGGGACAATCAAATTTTGAGAGCCTAAGACAGACTGTTCATACTATCAATACTCTGAATCTCAACTAACCTTCTCCTTCACCTAACCTAATCTCTCTCAGTTCTGCGTTTCTGACTAGTTTGCTCATTTTACCTTCTCAAGTTATTTATTCTAAAAGGATCCAACATTCTTTGGCAACCCTGCTGGAAAGGTAATTTTGTGAATGCTCAGTACTCAAAACGATCTACACATAACACCAAAAGTAGCCATGTCAGAAGGACATTCTAACAATAACGAGCACAATGACGCGCCTAGGGCAGAACAACAAGCAAATCCCAACAACAACCGCGATAATCTATTCTTAGATACACTATAGGCTATCCAAGATGGCTAGACCAGCATTTTGAACGCAATAGCGGGCTTGACTAATTCACTCTTAACCGCAATGACAAACGCCAACCGGGAATATGCTTCAATCGAGAGGATACCAACAAAAGAGGAACATACAGATCTATAGGTGACCCTGGTGGGTCAACAACAGACTATAAAATAAGCCAAGTCCCAAGCACAGGTAACCTCGATGAAAATGCAGGGTTCTGTCAATCTAGATCCTTTCCCACCAAGGGCATAGGCCCAGTTCGTTACAATCGCATACGTCTAAGCAATGTTTCAGCAAGAGAGAACGAAGAGACAGCTGCCATCCTTACCAGATCTGGATATTCAGCCGCCTTATCCGCTGTATTTGTTAAGGGTGCCTTACCCCAAAAGATATACGGTCCCAAAGTTCATGATGTTTGACGGAAGGAAAGGAAACGCCAGAGAACACGTGGTACGATTCGTTGAGACATTGTGAGCCTATGGAGGGGATCATACATACGTCTGCAAGAGTTTTCCAAATCCTTGACAGATAGGGCCTACAGTTGGTACGTCAACCTTGTACCGAGCTCAGTTATCACTTAGGAAGACATGGTTAACAAGTTTCACACCAAATTCTTCCAAGTTCATGAGAATGTAACAACGCTTACTCTAGTTAGAGAAACACAGAGGCTTGGAGACGACCTGCTCGAGTATGTGAAGTGGTTTTAGGATTTAGCTATTGAATGCCATGACCCAGTCAGCGAAACTCACCTAATATAAATGTGCATTCAGAGGATCTTATGAGAATACATGGTGTATCTCATCAATCTCAATCTACCTACGTTTTCAGCTCTAATCAAGGCTGCCCGCAACCTTCGAAATATAATCAAACTTTCTACCAAGTCAGTCTCTTTCCATAGTAACAGGGTTCAAACTTTCACAACCTCTGATGGACAGAAGCGAGAAAAAGGGAAAGGATAATACAAAAACAAAATGTGGCGAGACAACGACTCACTATCGTATCCATGCAGCATCGAGATGGTAAAGAAGCTAGTCAAAGAATGGGCTATCGATAAAGAGTTGATGCTCCCATCGGTAGAAACCCTGTCATCCAAGAAAGATAGAGAGGGGCCACATTACTACGTCTATTACCAGACCACCTCGCACTCTATGGAGAGGTGCTTCACACTCAGAGGAATTTTCCAGAGGAAGGTGGCCGAAAAGCAGCTAAGGTTCACAAGAGAAGAGGATAATGACGTCAGGAAGAGACCGTTCCCGAGCACGATAGGGAGGTTAATACAATGACAGGAGATGATGAGGTACACGAAGTAGCAGATTGCAGGGGCATGCAAAATCCAGTTAAAGCCTTGTAAAAATTGCCCAAATTCAAGCAGTTTTATGACCAGATCGAATTCGCAACAAAGACTTAAAGGGAGGTGACCGAAGCAATCATGCGCATCGTAGAGGCCTACGATTCGAGTTACACGGCCTTAGAGGGAGTACTTTGAAAGGTAGCCACAAACTCTTCAAACGTTATAGTGTTCACTAATTGCGACCGACGGTACCCCTTCCCTCATAATCAACCTCTATATATTACTGATGTCATAAATGGGGTACCATTTAGGCGTATATTTTTGGATAGTGGGGCATCGATCAATATTATGCCTAGAAAAACATTTGAAAGAAGAGGAATCTCAGAGAACAAAATAGTCAGCCAACCCATAACAGTAACTGGTTTCAGATGAGAGAAAAAAAAACTCAGGGTTATGTTATAGTGAACCTCAAGCTGCAGGAGATCTATATGCCTGCCAAGTTCTATATCATCGGTAAAAACACGAGCTACCACGTTATCCTAGGGAGATTTTGGATGCACAGGTACGACGTTGTGCCCTTCAGTTACCATCAGTGTGTGAAGTTTCATTTGCAGGGGAAGGAAGTCACTATAAGGGCCACGAGAAAGCTATTCCACTACAGGCAAACTCATCTAGTAGACGCTATTTTCTTTGACGAGATGTCAGAATGCAAGTCGATTATTAACAAGGCAGGATCAGTAAAGATACCGAAGTTGGGAGACTTGAACAAAGGAAGAACAGAGGCTTGATCAACCAGTAGGACAAGAGAACCAAAGCCAGAGCCACCGACAAAGCTTGTGAAAGTTAGAGAAGGAGGAAAGTTGGTGTATTATTTGTGAAGGTGCGCGGGATTATCGCCACTTCTTAGGTAGCTAACCCTGACACCGCCGAGGTTATTTTACCACAACGAGCACTTGACTGCATGCAAGACGGTCCTCGACCCCAGTAGGGGCCACTAAAAGAGGTTAATCTAGGCATGGATGGTCAGTCGCCAAAGCCAATATACATCAATAAGACGTTAGAAACAGAGTTCAAACAGAGCCTAGTCGAGTTATTGAGGCAATATTCTGATGTATTTGCATGGAACTATGAGGAGATGCCAGGGCTAGATGAATAGTTGGTGGCACACAATCTGGATGTACTTTTAGATGCTCAACCAGTAAAGTAAGCAGCTCAAAAGTACCATCCCGAGCCAGAAAGGAAGATCAAGGTAGAAATTGAGAAGCTACAGAAGGCCAAGTTTATAATACCCATATAGTACCCGAACTGGCTGGCAAACATCATGCTAGTGAAGAAGAAGAAGAACGAATAGATCAGAATATGTGTCGATTTCAGAGATTTGAATAAGGCGTGTCCAAATGATGAGTTTTCCCTTCCACACATTGATACACTAGTAGGCGCCACCTTGGGCACGAAATGTTCTCCTTTATGGACGGGTTTAGTGGCTACAACCAGATCAGAATGGCACTAGGTAACGCAGAGAAAATGGCATTTTGGACACTGGTAGGTAATTTCTACTACACTGTCATGCCGTTCAGATTGAAGAATGCTGGAGCAACATATCAGCGGCTATGGTGGTAGTATTCCATGATATGTTGCACCAGACATTTGAAGATTATGTGGATGGCTTAATGGTGAAATTGAAGAAGCAGCAAGACCATCTGACCGACTTAAAGGCAATATTCAGAAGGTGCATAAAGTTTAAAATGAGGATGAATCCGCTTAAGTGTGCGTTCAGGGTAACGATAGGGAATTTTTTGGGATTTTTGGTCTATCGACATGGAATAGAGGCAGATAGCGAGAAGATCAAGTCCATTATGGGGATGCCTCCCCCATGGTCCCAAAAATACTAAAAGGGTTCTTGGAAAAGATTTGTTACTTACGGTGCTTTATCCCAGCGTTGGTAGAAATAACTTTTCCCTTCTCTGAGTTACTCATAGGCAATACAAAGTTTGAATGGACAGAAGAACACTAGCGAACTTTCGACAGAGTCAAGAAAGTTTTGACTTCTCCGCAGACCATGATCGCACCGCAACCCGGGAAATTGCTCATACTATACCTTACGTCCACAGCAAGATCTATTGGAGCCCTACTAGTACAAGAAGTTGAAGAAATCGAACGACTGGTATACTACATCAACAGAAAGACGAGAGGACCAGAGGAGAGGTACACCCCATTCGAAAGACACTGCCTGGCTTTGGTGTTCACAACGCAAAAGCTAAGGCATTATTTTTTGGCCCATCGAATCGAAGTAGTAACCAAGTGCGACCTGATCAGATTTTTGCTCAATAAGCCGACATTGATTAGACGGGCGGCTATGTGGATGCTAGCTTTAGCCAAGTTTGATATCAGATGTATAGTACCGAGGGGAATCAAATGTCAGGCACTAGCTGAACTACTTGCACAATTCCTAGAGCAAACTATTAAGCTAGTCAATGAGGAACTACTGGGGGAAATCTGTACCACGGTGTTCACAAAAAGGTTGAACGAGTGGTGGGTCCTACAGTTTGACGGTGTTGTAGCAGGGGGCACATGAGGAGCAGGAGCAATCCTAACGCATCAGGAGACAATAAGGAAGGTATAATTCCCTCTGGTATCCATCACCAGGGAATTCGACTCCGTCATAAGTAACTGTCTTGGGTTGGAGATCCTTAAAAAAGTATCGAATCCACGAGGCGTATGTGGATTTATTCATGGCCCGGCAAGAAGAGCAAACTTTGCTGTCATCGGCAAACATAGCGCCATAAGTAGCAGTGCGAGTCAAACTGGCCTTATGATCAGTGACAATGGCTTGGTCTTCAGGGGATAGCTGCCCCAAATCAAACAGTGTTTATCCCCTGACTGAAAGATGAAGAAGCATGTACATGTCCTCAAGGGTCGAAGACCATTACCACCCAGGGGTGATAAACGTGTGGGTATCACTGCTCTAGTGACAAACCAAGGACTCGAGAAAAGAATTGCTTCAACACAGGTTCAGACGCTGTGAAATGTCGATAACTAGACGAAGCCTGATACGATCAATGATTTCACAAAAGGGCGCAGTAGCAAAAACTTCGTCTACCCATTCTGGTCACCCAAAAGTAGGGCCCGATGGTGTCTTGAATTGCAGATAAGAAAAAGGGAAGTTGCCCCTCTCAATAAGAAAATGAGGAACATAATTTGGGGCCAGAATATCGTCATCTTCTGGTTCAGAATCAGGGAAGAGTTAGAGAAGGTGATCAACTAGTGCAGCTTTGGGCACGAACCGATCAACTTTTGGCCAAAATGTGTCCTGCTTTCCACCAAAAAATGGAGCTATTCACCACTCTGATGAAGGAATGGCAGCTCTAGCCTCTAGAAAAGCACCTCGGTCACCCAAATCAACATTCTCTGATGAACGGGTACGACGAGCAGCCATGTGTGAGTAAGCAAAAAAATAGGAGGAAAAGATATGCACAGAAGAGAGGCAAAAGCTTGAGAAAGGCAATTGAATTAAATGAGGAGATTAGGGATTAAAAAGAAGCTAAGTTAAACTTTTGAAATTCCAGAAATAACGGCACCAATGCTGAGGAAGACGAGGCGACGCAACTGGTGGGGGGAGAACGGATGGCATGCACACGCATGAGTGAGAACGTAGTGATCCGCGCATGTCTGGAGTGTGTGTGACACGCGGTATACGTGCCTAGATAAGCGAGGGTGACTCATGCTAGTGCAATGGCAAAATGTAGATGGCTGAGATACGACTAATTATTAAAGCGCTTGCAAACAAAAAAAGAGGAGAATGGGCTCAATGATACTCTAATTTGAGTCACTCAGGTAAAGTCACTCGAGTAACTCAAAGTGCTCCGTATAGTAGGATTCCCATTTCAAATGACGAGTGGCTCCTCGGTGGCCCAATTTTCTCGAGTTACACACACATCTAGTAACTCGACCAAAACTATTCATGTCACTCTACTCATGTCACTTGAACTAGTCAAAATCTGTCACATCGTACAAACAAAAAAGGTCCCCATAAAATTCATGCATCCCGATCAAAGGAAAAGTTGTGGGAATACGAAGTAGCTTGGTTCAAGCCACTAGTTCGAGTAAATTGGTTTTCTTGTGCCTAAGTTAAGCAACATAGAGAAGTGTCTCATCGACTCTATCTCGATGATCTTTGCTCGTTTCGTCCTACTCGAGCTATCGAAGGGGAGTGGCTCAGATAGTAAGGGAGATATCCGCTATTAATTGCTCGATGTATATAAATAGAGTCTTTGATATTCGAAGGAGCTCACGAGGGACGGACTCTATTAGCTCAAGTAGCTCGGGCATGCCGAGTTGCCTGACTCAGTCGCCCAACTCGACCTTACCTTTCAAAATTATTTAAAGGCCAGACTAACCGACTCGAACTATTTAAGAATCCGAGTTATTAATATCCTTAGTCGCTCGGTTCACTGATAATATTGGTCAGCACCTCAAGAAGCTACATACTATTCTATAGCGCATACTATGAAGTATAGCACAGACTATGACAGTAGCCCAGACTACTTGATTATATTTTCATAACACAGACTATGAAGACAGCACAGGCTGTAAATACATGATAATTGTCATGATACATACCGCGAAGACAGCACAAACTGTGAATGTAGCTCTTACTACTAAATTGAGGTGATATAGCACAGATTATGTGGCTCAGCATAAACTGAGTGAAACTAAACATATATAACGCGGACTATATTAATATAGATTCCTCTGAAGAATCAGAAAAGTGTCTCAAAGACAATGAAGACAATGGCAGCACAATCCTATACAGGACGTTGGGAGACATGTGGTTAAGGAAAAGACTTGTTAGGCCATATGGTCCGCTCACTTGAGTCACTCGAATGACCCCCGAGTCACTCGACCCGAGTGGGTAGGGTACTTGACCCAAATGGGTCGGATACCCACGGGGAACCCATTGGCCAACCTAGTTGAGTTGGAGTAGGACACGAGTTGATTGATTTTTGAGATAGAATCCCTTAATTTCTCGAGATCACTTTTCATGATTTAATTATATCTCTTAGGAAATCCTATTCTAATATTAAGAAATTCATCCGAGGGATACAAATAAGATGGATACTTGGAAGAATAAGATTTTGAGAGCTTGAGACATACCATCCATACTGTCAATACTCCAAATCTCAAATAGCATTCTCCTTCACCCAATCTAATCTCCCTCCGTTTTATGTTTCTAACTAGTTTGCTCATTTCACCTTCTCAAGTTATTTATTCTAAAGGAATCTTACAAAGCTAAATATCAAAATTAGTTTTAAGCTAATGTAGAAGCATATCAAGCGAATTTTTTATTTGTTAAGTTTAAAAAATCTTTAACTTAAAATCAAGTTGGCAAATAAGCCCATATCACGTGTTCGCAATATTTACTGTTTGATATAAACTAAGTGAGCTATACTTGTATTTTGTTTAACTAATAAAAGTGAATCAATAATATCTTATTCAAAATATCTTTTATTATATTAAGAGTTTGGTGTAACAAGAATCATGAACTTTATTAGGAGTGTATACGGTCTGATTTAGATCGATTTTAAATAAAATGAAGAATCGAATTGGTATTTACGATTTCAGTAATTTTAAGACCAAATCAAATCGTGTGGTATGTGGAATCAAACCAAACTAAACTTTTTATTGACGGTTCAGTCCCGGTTCAAAATTATGGTTCTACTAATATATGTTGCTACTGTATAAAGTGCTAAAATCTTGCAAAAATCACATTAAAACTTAATAAAAGCAAATAAATTTTAAGATTCAACATTAAAATTGAAACCCATTTAATACAAAACCAATTTAATATATATGTATGGAGTATTTGTTTTAGTATAATTAGTTTATGATAACTATGGTGGGAAAGAATACACGCTATAAATAGATTATATATGTTGAATTAAATACTTCGAATCGGTTTAAATGGGAACTTTGACTTTAAATTTGTGAATTGATCCGTAAATTATGGTTTATATATTTTTAAAATCGAAATCAAACTGATTCAATATAAAACCGAACAAATTCGAACGAATCAAACCAATTTGGACTGGTAGTTTGATTTTATGAGTTTTTTGGACCGCCCTAAACTTTTTATTATAGTTAAAATAAAATATAATTGTAAATTCGTTGTTTTAAACAGGAAAATTGTGTTTATTAATTTAGTATCAAAAGTTACAAACAAAATATTATAAGAAAAATATGTTTGAATTTCTTAACTTTTTGTTGAGTTACGAATTAGAAATTAAATTATAATAGTTAACAAACACTCGTTATTAAATATGAATACTATGCATGTAATATTACATAACATTTTAAAAACTGAAATTATAATTGTTAACAAGCACTCTCCTTATTAAATAAGAATACTTGGTAAATAAAATTACATAACATTTTAAAAATTGCTAAATAATTTTCTGTTTATACACTTGGAGTATTTGTTATTGTTGAAACTAATAACATTTATATTATAGCTTATAACAGTAGATGCGCTAGTTTATAGTTAAAATGAAAGAAAAAATAATCATACATTTAACAGAAGTTATGAGTGCTTAAAAATGATTACAACTTATTACTAAAATTAATAGTAAAAATCTAAAAGTTAGCAACATAAGCTTTGCCAAACACCCATATTATTTTCATTGTGTTAAAAAGGCTTTTTATTTTATTTTATTTAATTTTTTAATTTTTAATGTGTGTGGTCAAACGACGCTTTTGTGTTGAGGACAATAAAATTCTGTCAAAGACTACTCAAATATTCTTAACTTCTATGCAGCTACAAAGCTTGGGGCCGAGATATTTTCCATGTAAACTATACAATGTTAGTTAATTTTTATTTTATTGTAAGCAAGCCATTAATATACTAAAAATAAAAAAAAAGTAATTACCAAAAAATCTACTAAAAAAGAGGCTTTATATTGTAAATAAAAAACATGCTCAACCTAAAACGAAAAAAACTCTCACAGCCCCAAAATTTAAAAAGAATACAAAAAACAATCCACAAAGGCTATAGTTGTAATATTACTTATAATTTAAGTTATGATCACATCAATTTATTTATAATTCATAAATGCATAATGTTACTAATACTAATCAATTCTCTAAGTATCAGTTTACATTTATAAGCTACTAGCACAATTTTAAAATTATAAATTTACGGCTATAATACAATTTATAATTTATAATTTAAGTTATAACTACATCTACTTATTTATAATCTATAAATGCATAATTTTATTAATACCCAACACTCCTCTGTTATAAAGTTTAAAAAACACCATTTATTTCAAAAGTTTAAAGAACACCATTTATTTCAAATAATTTTAAAGAGTTAAATTTATTCCATTCTTGACACTGATTAATAAGAAAATTACACTTAAAACTTTATAATATTAATATATTTATTACCCAGTATTTGTTTTTCTTCAATTTATTTGTCTAATTATAATTTACCCTATAGTTTTCAGATAGTAGTATAATAGTGAAAAAAATAATAAAAACGAGAAAAGGGAAAACCAGCAGAAAACTAACAAAGGGAAGGGCCAATTTCAGGAGTCTTCTCCTGGGTGGAGGGGTTTCGAACGGGGCAAAAAGATTCTCTTCGTTCCATTCTGGTAAATACCTCTCTCTCGCTCATTTTCTTTCTCTCTCCTCTTCTCGTGGTTCGATCCGTTTGGTTTTTCAGATTTCTATTAATTTTTCCTCTCATGATCATGCTTCGTGATTCATCACTTGGGTTCTCCTCAACATTTCAATTCGTGCTTCGCATAGGGTCAGCTAAACAAAGACCCATCTGGGTTGTGCATAAAATTGAAGAGAAAATTATAGTTCTCGATGCCCATCTTTACGAATTTAAACACTGTATCGACTGAATTGAGTTGACTGTATTGTACGTCTTCAATTTTGCGTATGTTATTTCTTGTGTTTATTTTAATATGTAATCATAATTATGGAAAAAATCTGAATTTCTTGTTTTGTTCGATGACTAGTTGCTTTGCTGTGTAGTTTCATTTGCTTTTCTATCTCGCTGCAGTTTTTGCCTGAATTCTTGGAAATTTTGTATGGTACAACTTCACGAGATTGTAGGATTTGTTAACACGATTTACATGATGTAATTGTCGAAAGGAACAATGCAGTGAACATCTTCTACTAATTAGTTATTATTTAGGTTAATTTGCATAGAAGCTTGAAAGGAGTAAAGGGAAAATACTTTTTTTAGTAGTCAGAAAACTGCTAATTAGTTATTATTTAGGTTAATTTGCTACGTTTGCTGGTTGAAAAAAAAGGAAGTTTTGTCCCATAGCTGTATATCGGTATAGTTCTTTTAATTGTGCCATTAATGGAGAGTTGAAGACTCCAATATCTAGATTGTTGTTTGAGATAATCTGCTGCATTCAACCGAGGCAAATTTTGTCGGTTTGTTTCTACATCAATAAAAGCTTTTTCGGTGTTGAATAGAATGGTTTGAGGTGGGAAAAAACTACTTATTATGCTAGAGTGCACATATTAGCCTTTGCTATTTCTTAGTTCAATTAATTGGCAGGAAACATTTAGTTCAAGTCTATAAACAGCTAGCAAACCAATACTAGCAATCAATTACAATAATGAAAGAGACAAGATTTATGTGGTAAACCCAAACTCGGTAAAAGTTTACGGATGACCCTCGTATCCACTAATGAATGTAAGATCAAGATGATAGAGATCCTACCAATCAGTATCCTATAAGTAGTAAGTAGATCCAATTCTGCAAGACGCATCTTCTCCAATCTTCATGCACTTTGCCGATCTTTACTAGTGATGTTCAATCCACATGAACAAGATCTACCACGACCAATGCACGTGCCCAAACACTACACGAATACAAATTTACCGAAGGTCGAACATCCCAATGCCCACACTCACTATAGCAATACAAAGATCAAATCGATCTTTGTAATGCTCCCACAAAGATGAAGAGTAGGTTTGTAGACTATGTGAAGATCTTCTATGTTACACGGATTCTTACGAGTGTGTATTTATGGATCGATCAAATGAAATCTCAAAATAAGGATATGCGAACTCAGCTAAAAAGTATTTGAAAATTACATATGAGTTTGTGGATATGACAAAAAAATAAATCAAATAGCAATTCACAAGGTAATAGTTTAGCTTCTCAAGTATTTATTAGTTTATACATATTGATTTATCACATCAGGCATTTGTTTTTATCATTAATAGCTTTATTGATATGATAACTATGGTTCACAGACCGTTCAAATACTATAATTCACATATTTAATTGTAGTATATTGTTTTCACTATTCACTATTGTCTCATGATTGAGATCTTAATCATGGTCGATAAAAAGTAGCCACACTCGATACATATTCTGTATCCGCACCCGATACATATTCTGTACCCATACTCATATCGTGTTGTGTCAATACGGGTATTCTGCCAAAAATGGTAAGACCTTGTTGCATGGAAGATCTTCAAAAATGTTCCTTCTGCAATGTATGCTTAAGGTTAGGCTAGGTAACCCTAATAATGAAATCAAGAGTCCTATATATAGAAGTGGAAACCAAAAAGAACAAGGAAAGATGACTATGGCCAATAGTGATTCATCTTAATATTTTCCTAAATAGACATTACTAAAAACAATTAAAGTTGACGATGGCCAAGATTGCATTAACAAATGCATGTCTAAACAGTCAATGCACACCTTAGCTATTTAGCATGCTATATAATAGTCACCACATAGGACACAAAGAATCTCACCAGTAATTATCTCATTGAAAACTGAGTTCAGTGCACATTTATAATACTATGCTCAAATTTAACATATTATACTATAGTCACCATATAGTACACAAAAAATGTCATCAGTAATTGCTAATTAGTACATTGAAAAATACGAAATAAGTTCGGGTTACATTATGTTGCTTTAGGTAAACAAGACGAATTCCCCACCTCCAATTTGCTCTCGAATGTTACCATGGAATCAACTTTCAAGTTCAAGAAACATGTGAAATTCGTCTCTGTCCATGGAAAAGTTTGAAAACATACGTCATAAATTCAAAGGCGTGTAGCATATACAGTAAGATTAAACCAATTATCTACTTGCAATATTTCATTGGGGCTGCACTAGCCTTGGGGAGGTCATATATATGTGTGTGTGTATATTCCTGGGGAAGATGCGGAAATAAGGAGTTGAGAGTCTTGGTGGGAGACTCGTGAAAAAATGCAAAAAAAAGTAGAGGGGAATGAACTTAGAATTTCTAGTGGGACCTCTGTATTAATGTTCATGCAGCCCAACACATGTGCATGTCTGTCTCTGTGCATTAATGAAATGCACGAATCTGCATAACTTTGATACATTGTATAGAACCATCAAATTGCTTATAATTTCTTTGTTTCATTAGGTACTGTTTATATATTGTTCCACTCTTTCCTGAATTCTTGTCAATTGCTTAGAGAAGAAAATGGCTTTTTTGGTCATTTGCCCTGCGTGATCATCAAATTGGTAAATGCCTTGGGCCTTGCTCTGTTGATCTTTGTTGCATTTCTGTAGTATTCAATAGAATTTCAGTATTACATCATTGGTGCTACTTCGATTGTTTTTATATTAGGTGCTAGAGTGCTTGTTCTTTATGCAATAGACATTTTCTCTTTCTTTACAATATTGCCAAAATTGTTTAGTCAAGTTGTCTATACAACTTTTACACAGACTTGCAAGCTTGATTCGTTTATTGACAGAATCTCAAACCTTTCCTCACACGCATGTACTCTGCTGTGATCCATTCCATGCGCGTGACTATATTATAATAGATTCACCATTTCCTTCTTTATCTATTTTTGGCAAGAAAGCTTTCATTAAACAGGTCTGACAAAGTAACATTACATCACGACATTTTTTTGGCTAACTCCTTTTACAGTAACTAATGCGTAATCAAATTTATGAGAAAGGTTAATGAAAGTTCAAAAGATGTTTGGACTAAACAAGCAGTATTTGCTGATTTTCTTGCCACCAATTAAGTGCACCTTCGAGGAAGGTGTAGAAACTTACAGGAAACGACACATTAATACTATCTCCAGGATGTCATTTATTTCCAATCCCTTCTGTTATTAGCATGGTGACTGTCAATTGCCCCTTTAGCTCGCAACAGATAGTAGCTTTTGCAATTCCATCGTTCCACAACCAGTCTATTGCATTACACTGAGCTTAAGGGCACCAAGAATAGACAACAATCTCCCTCTAGCCAATTGAACTACAAGCACAAATGCAGCTCTCCCTGTGAGTAAGATGCGTCAAAATATAATAGCTGCTACAGAAACATGAAGAGATTCAAATGTTTCCTGATTTGCATAAGCTTAAAAGGAGAACGAATTGGCCATTCTTGCAAATAAAAAAAAAAATTAATTGCAAATGTTTGTGAACTCAATGCAGACGAACATAACAGAGTAAATTAAGAGATCGCATTGTAACTTTAAAATAAACAGGACAGAATTTCAAAAATAGAACATGGTTCAACTCTGATTAGCATTTGACATTAAAAACCTAGAATGAAATTAAGATCATACAGAAGTAAGTCACTTGGTGTGCAAACAGACTCTTGTGATAAAAGGTAAGTCACTTGGTGTGCAAACAGACTCTTCTGTCTTGAACCGCGGGCACTTAAAAACAATAAGAAAAGCAGATTGTGAATTCTATTTGTCTAAGCAAAGCAATTCCGGTTATAATTTACCAGAAGCAAGTCATTAAAAACCTCAAACTTGTTGTCCAAATCCTGCTGGATCTGCACAAGCTCATCTCACTCCTCAGTAACCAAAAATGGTAAATTATGGTCAAATTAAATGATAAAAAGAAAAAAATGTTACAGATCTCCACTTATTGAAACTTTGAATGGAAAAAGAAAAAGGTAAGAAAAGCGATCACTAATGAATTTACCAAACATAAAGCATGAAGAAACTAATATCTACTGACAATCCAAGCACTTGAAATTATATGTATGAGAATTTAGAAAAATAAGCTTTCCACCAAAAGAGAAAAAAGGAACAACGAAAGATAGAGTACAAGAAAATCCCAGATCAAACTGTTTAGTGAAAATAAAAAAACACGTGATACACAATGAGAAGTAAGAATATAAACATAATTATCGCGCATACAGTGAGGAAGTAGCATAAAAACAAAATAAGCACAACTGTAAGGTTTAGAGAAGTAGAAACAACTAAATCTCATCAAAATCTTTACTTTCATGACGGTGGTCAAAACTGAACAAGTGATTTTTTTCCCTTTTGATGGTGAAAAGAATGTGACACCTGTTTCTATGGTACTTAAATATAAGCTTCTCTTTTGAAAAATTTTATGGCCCCAAATTTTGTGTAACAATACAGTTTTCGCGTTGTACTTAACTTTGCCTTATATGATTTATGTATGCAAGTGTTTTCATATGCTTAGCGATTATTTCTTGTTCTACCACGTGTTTATGTACCTTGTTCTACTAAGTGTTTATATACCTTCTCTCCCCTGTCATTTGTGTTTTTCTTTTTTTGTGTTTTGGGGGGGGAGGGGGGGTTCTAATTTGCTGTTAGTTATCGTTTTATCTTTATTTATTCACGTCAAGTTTTACTCATTCATAAACCTTTACCAACGTTTCTCATTGGGGTCCTTCCATTTGTGAATATCATCGATCAAAACCAAATCTCTTTTGATCATGCCCATTTCTGTCAGAATTTTGATGGACTCCTACTTCTTTTGTAATACCATCGAGCAAGTCATTAATATGATTGTGAGTTATATATATATATATATATAAATTTCATTATCCTTCATTATTGTGTCTTTGAGCACGACTAGTCTTCTGCTTCTCAAGTTTTCGTAACTTGTTTCTTGGGCACTATTCTTTGTGTAGCTACTTCCATCACCTGCCAGTAGATAGGCCCAATTACTTTCAATTATATCTTATTGAACACTCAAGAATGTGAATCTTTCTTATTTGCTCTGCTATACTGTTTTCCTATTTCTACTTCTGGTCTAAGGGTTTTAGAAAGATTAAAGTGTTTAGAGGGATTGATTGGTATAATTTTGACAATTAAATCATGAGATGTGTAAAGAATAAAGAAAGTATTGAATCTAGAAAACAAGGAAAAAAAAAGGTGGAAAAGGAAAGTTACAAGGTTTCAGCCCACCTCTGCTTAACGACTAGGGCAGTCTCATTTTTTAGCGGGAGTGTTTTTTTGTCATCATCTCTTTCTTGTTCTGTCTCTGTATGGATTAGCTCTCATCAATTCCTCTCTCTCTCTCTCTCTCATCAATTCCTCTATCTCTCTCTCTCTCTTTCTCTTTTCTGAACTTGGGCCTAGATTGGATGTGCCGCACATGTCGAGGCAAAATACTTGTACCTGGAGCATGTCCAATTCAAATATATTAAGAAAGTGGGATATGTTTGAATGAACTCTTGTACACATGGTGGAGTGTCGTGTTTCTTAGAAAGGGTTATCCTTTTTGTCTTTGTCACTTGTCTTACACTGCCTGCTCCTATGCCTTACAAAATAACGTGTGATTCACACAAGAGGAGTTGTTCTACTTCTTTCTGAAAGTTGAGATGTAGTTTGCACATATTTTTTGTTTGGTTCATGATGCATCTCAGATATTTTGTGTATGTGAATTTTGTCTTCTATCACGTTTGTGGTTTGTGAAAACCCTATTTGTTATGAATTTGCAATTTCTTATGCCTCAAGCATATTGTTAAAGCTTATAAAATTCTGTCTTGTCACTTTTTGACGTATCTTGTGCACAAATGCATTCTCATAGGAAATTATGTTATTTCAGCATATTTAGTTATCTTGTTAATTGGCATCTTCCTTTTATTACTTTCTTGTGCAGGGAATCACCAACCAGAGAATTGAAATTAGGGCATTCTCTTAATATGAGTTCACTCTCTTGTTACTCTGATGTCAATTCTTCTGTAGTGTGTTGAAAAAGGTTTTTCTCCTATTTGTGGTTTAATTTAGCTTCTCAAGGATCAGCAATGAGATAAAATCATTGCAGCGCATGAAATTGCAGGTTTGTGATATTTTTTTTCTCTCTTCTATATCTGACTAGTAATCTGTTCATTATTTGTGTCAAAAGACTCAAAACATTTGGTGATAGTTTGTGTTTGCTTCATCTTTATACTCTTTACCGGGGATGAATGCTGCTGTATACATTTTTCTGCCTAGACAACCTCTTCAGAAATTACTGGGATTTATGCATGAAAGATGTGCTATTGAAAGAAAGGAAAAAAAAAAGAAAAAAAGAACCTCATGTGTACTTCATTGACTTCAAAAAAAAAGTATGTGATAGTGTTTCCCAAAAAAGCAAATCCAGAGTTCTTCAAAAAAAAAAAAGAAATACCATGTAATAAAGACACATTCGAGGGAGGCATGACCATAGTGGCAGAGTGAGAAAAGTAAGGTGAAATAAGTCAATTTGCAATAACAATAGGATTGCATGACCATTTTTACAACACATGTGCCTCAAAGGTAGAATTAACATGCTGTGTTTAACTCCATGAGCCTGATGAAATATAAATAAAACTGCATCAGCGCCAAACAAGCCTAAAAAATCTGATTAGATAATATAAAAACAGTCTGCATTCAAGATTTTAATTTGCCCCCCTTTTTTCCTTGTTTGCACATGCCAGCTTTCCCCATAGGGAAATTGATGTTGTGAAATGGTTATTAGCATAAAATATTTCCTTATATAGGTCATTGGAACAAAAACAACACTTATATGGTCTTCTAAAAATTGAAGATTTTTCCCTTAGGTGATCTAACGCATTTATGCTCCAAAAAAGAAGAAAAAGTAAATTATTAACAATCGGCTGGGCAGTTTAGCAGTCATTCAAGCAATGGAAAATGAAAATATACCAGGGAAAGATATCAATTTTTAACTTGTTTTTGAAATGCGAGTCCCTCCCAAACCAACATATCTCAAGTTAACAAAGTAAGTTTCCTTTGAAATGCGATTCCATCAGATAAATTATTTCAGCCCTCAGGTGCTCTCACACAGAATATTGTAATTGCTTGCACCCACATACAAAAAGATGTCACTTAATTTAATGCACCTATTTCTATATCCCACCTCACATACAGAATATTGCAATAATCTCACCTGATAAAGTAACTTTCCAGTGCTAACTGCCACAAAATTGCTGGCAACTGTAAACTCCAGATCATAGCTGGACAAGAACAAGATAACTCACATGAATACAAGGCACAAAATTACTAGACTAAACCTAATGGGACCCAATTAACATTGTTCATTGTTCATACCAGCAACGCTGAGAACTGTCATCCATACAAGGAAACCAACAGCGTGCACGCCGTATCTGATTGTCAGTGTGGAGAACATTATCCTCAAAATGAATTCCTGTTTCAGCTTTCTCTACCCAATAGTCAACTCGAACCAGTTTCACATTCTGCACCCAACATAACCTACATGAGAAACCACATGCATGTAAACCTCATCACGACAAATTTCAGAAGTATAAAGTTTTGATAGAAGTTTAGTACACGTTATAGCTAAAACCTAAATGCAGTTCCCAAAAACCATTTAATAATGAGTCCAAAGAGGATGATACCAAGGTATCTTCCATGGAGCTTCTTTGTGAGATTTGCAAGTTTGAGGTAAATTAGAATGGATCATCTGACAATGCAACTGGCAAAAATATCAGCTTTTCAATACTCTTCCTTAATGGATTAAGGAGAATTCAACCCAGGTGCAGGGTTCTAGTTTTCCAGCTCACTGCGGGTGTGATCCCCATGTTTTTGTTTTTTGAGAAGAAGTGCATGAAAATAACCTGGATTCATTTCTCAGGTTAAGTATCAGGCGTCATATCAACAAAAAAACAATAAATTTCTCGTATAAATCCTGTATAAACATTAGAAATATATTTGGGTATGTTAGTTGTCTGCGAATGACGGGTGTTGTAGCATTCCAAAGAGAGGGAGGAGTTCAATATAAATATATAATGCACAACCTAGGAAAAACAATCCCACCATTTCTCACAAACAAAATTGAATGCAAGACACATTCAGGGTGCTTGGCAGAACTTTTTATAAATAGCTTATTTTTCCTTTCTTAAACATTCACAAACACCACCGTTATGTAATCTCATAGGTCAAACCACAGGAAGCAAGCATTTAATGATTGCCTGAAAAGTTTAAAAGGAAGCAAGGACTACTAATAACAGTAACCTGCTTGGGTTCTTCTGAGGAATGCATGCCGCTTTCTGAATTTTGTTGCCCCAGCTGCTCACTTTCTGATCTATCAGACTTGGAACACATGATTAGCAAATTTGGAACCAATTCCCTTTCGAGAGATGATAAATAAACTGATCCCGCGGCATCGGCAGCAGAAGTAGCTGAAGACACTGCGCACCATCTACTTTCACTATCTAAATGCAGATAATGCGGGAAAACTTCAAACTCTGCAGCCTCTCCATCAACTGTAACTCTCTCAATCGCCAAGTTATCCGCGTGCAACCCAACAACCCCATTATCAGGTACCGATATTTCAAGCTCAGTGTAACTAAACCAAGCAAAAATTAAAATATAAAATTAAAAAGAAAAAAGTCAATGCAGAGCTGAAATTACAAAAAAAAAAACTGCAAATAAATTACTGCAAATGTCAAAATTGAACCCAATCCAAACTTCAACAACACAAGTAAATCTCCATTAGTCAAAAACTGTATAGTCTCTGAGCTGCTGACCAAACCAAATATTCGAATTCAACAAAATTGAAACATGAATAAACACGATATCCACAAAGAAATCGAATACAGTGAGAAAGCTAGGGTTAGGGAAGGAATCAAGAACCATGCACATTCGAACCATCTGGTTCCAAATTAGCAAATGGTACCAATAACTATCCGTAGTAGAACAATTATTGCAAACACAATTTTTTCCCTGTTCGCAACTATTTTCTGAATCAGAAGAATATAGTGGATTCAATTCCATTGATTTCACCAGAATCATTGTCCGAAGCTTTCTTGCTCAGATTCTCTTTACTGTAAAGTGTAAAGTAATACTTCACATAATTGATTTCTCAATTCGGGAGTGAGAGAAAGAAATGGAGGGAAAGAAGTGAATTTCACCCGTAGACACGGCGCTGGTCCATGTCGATGGAGAGACAGAGCTTCTGGTGACGAACCACGGCTTCTGAATTATCAACCTTCTGGTCTTCGTTCTTCTGCTTTCGAGGCTTCGCCATTTCTGAACAGCAGAGCTCCCCTTCGCTCTCTCTCTCTGTGAAGAGAGAGAGGGGTGATTTATAGAGGACGGGGGGGGGAACAAGACGCGAACTCTGATTTGGCCTTGAGCCTTTAAGGTCACTTCTGGTCGCGATGTACCCTAGAATCGTTGGTTCGATCTCGTCCGTACAAACCAATTGAGCTGCTCAATCGAACGGTGCGTGTGTTCTTAGTTAAATTTGGTGGATCAAAGTGCAAATTTTGAGTTACATATGGGAGTCGGGCTCATATTTTGGAAATTTTAGTATGGATAATGGTTTATTTATTTTTTTATTTTTTTATTTTTTTATTTTTTTAATAAATATATTGTGTAATTATTTTTTACTTTTTAATATTTTCTTTGGAGTCAAATTAAAAAAACAAAAAAAATTAATCAATAAGTACATAATATTTAAAAAACATAAAAATAAATTAAAACAAATCAATAAATCAAAGAAAAATTCTCGTAAAATACTTTGCGAGTACCGAATAATTACTCCTCTACGAGGATGTTTGATAGAGCTACTGCTATAGTTTATAGATTGTAACTTATAATAAAAATTGTAAATATTTGATAAACATTATAATTTATAGCTGAAATAAAAAAAAATAATTATAAATTATAATAGAAATTGTGAGTGTTTAATAAAAATTATAATTGAAATAGAAAAAAAATAGTTATAAATTATTGTAAAAATTGTGAGTATTTAAAAATACTTATAATTTATAACTAAAATTAATAGTAATAAGCTAAAATCTACCGACAGTTGTATTTTCGAACACCCCATATATCCCATGTATCTAATGTGGCAAAATTATTCAAGCCTCATTTGGGATAAATTTAATGAATTTTGTTTATTTTTTCTTTTTAAATTTTTTTACCACTATTATATTTCCAGTTGTTCTCGGTAATTAAGAATAATAAAAAAATATGTTTACTTATTTCTCATCTTTAGTAAGTTTTATTTATCTATTTTTATTTAACTTTCTATCTAGCAAGTAGTTGATGAGGCTCATCAATTATTTACATCATCTCCAAAACAAGATCGTGACTGTTAGGTGTTGAGGAAGTCAAGTTCTAGAGTAACTCTACAGGGACCCGATTCTTTTTTTTAATTTTTTATTTTGATAATTAATTAGAACTTGTTATGAAATATTTGGTGAAAAATGAAAATGTACTTAATTTTGCAAAATAAATTAAAATTTAATTATAATAATAATTGTTAACAATAATTGTATCATTTGTGATGCATAAGAATAATAATTGTGAATTGTTTGAATGAATTTTGAAGTGTTTTGATCAAAATTTGAACATTATATAATTTTCTTTTCTTGGGTTGCTTATTGCGAGTGGCCGCTCGAATGGTGTGTCGGCATAAACATTTTAAAATCACAAGTTAAGCTTATTTATCTCATTTTCTTAATCTCCTTTCTTTCTCTAAACACGAACCCAAAGCTCTAGAACTCCATTGGAGCTCCTTTAAACTCCACTTAACCCCATTGGAGATCATCCATTGCTCTCCATTTTGTTCATACACTAATTGAGAGTTTGACATACATGTTAGAAGCTCCGATCTCACTGAACGGTTGGTAATTTTCGTTGTTGGAGCTTGTTAGAGCTTTATTCTTTTAAATTTGTCATTTAAGAGATAGAATCTAAGACTATTCATGATCATTGTATGTATATGAATTGTATATTTGTTGGATTTATATAAAAGTATGAAAAAATATGTTTTTAAAATTCTATGTTAGAGTTTGATGTTAAAACATGATTGATCTTGAGTTTATGGATGATTTATGTTGAATCAACTATGCTATTATTGTTTGAAGAATATTAATTCGTGAATTGAGAAGTTAGAGTTTGATTTTAGGTTAAATCTTGAACAAATTTGAGCTTTTTGGTTGGTTAACTTATATGATGAAATTAATGTGATTGTTGGTAAATTAGAAGTTGTGTTAACCTATTCATGTATAAATCGTACGAATTGTGATGAGATATGAAAATCATGTGATAATTGGTTAGATATTTTTGAATTAATTAGACTTTTATAAAACGTACGAGAAACAAAGTGTGTATTTAATAGCATAACTCTAAGTGTGTTGAGTGTTTAATAGCATAACCCTAAGTGTGCTTTGGGCAACCCGCTCATAAATATTTTCAAGAGAAACTGAACATGTGGATTCTCCGTATCGGGTTATGGAATGGCTATTTATCCATTAAACTTCGGGTTGCCCGATTGTGATAACTACGCTTGGGTCTATAGGCGTCGTTCGAGTTTTGATACTTAATTAAATTAATAATTGGATTTGGGTTTGCAAAACCTTGGCTAAATTGTTGAGAATAATTGAAAGTATGAAAATTATTAAGATTGTGATAAATGTGGGATGAAATTTGGAGGTGTGGAACCCTTGAAATTGACTTGAAAATTATAAGGAAATAGTAGAATAAAACTATGGTTTCGTTTATAAAAACTCGGTTATGTAAATGAAAATTTATTTAAAAATGACTTTTGGATAACACATTGTGATGCATTTCACATAGTCATCACATGTCATGCATTTATTTATTTTTAGTTTATTTTCTACGAGTTTCGACTCATGTTGTATAATACATTTCAAGTTATCATGGGAAGAAAGTGACTGAATAGGAAGTATGGTCGTGGTAACGCTTTTTTAGGTTATTTTGATTTGGGTCTATAGGCGTCGTCCAATTTTCTACAAATCGAAATTCAATTTCATACGAGTATCGCGTGGCTCGGTTGTGATAATTACGCTTCAGTCTATAGGCGTCGTTCGAATCATAGTACTTAATTAAATCAATAATTGGATTTAGGTTTACAAAACATTGGCTAAACGGCTGAGAATAATTGAAAGTATAAAAATTGTTGAAATTGTGGTAAATTAGGGATGAAATTTGGAGGTGTGAAACCCTTTAAATTGGTTTGAAAATGATAAGGGAATGGAAGAATAAAATTATGATTTCGTATGTGAAAACTCGGTTATGTGAATAAAAATTTATTTGAAAATGAAAATAGTTTTGGATAACACATTGTGGTGTATTTTACATAGTCATCATCACATGTCATGTATTTGTTCATTTTTAGTTTATTTTTTATGAACCTTGACTCATGTTATATAATACATTTCAGATTATCACGGGAAAAAAGTGACCAAATAGAAAGTATGGTTGTTGTGACGTTTTTGGGGTTATTTTGATATGGGTTACTTACCTATGTTGTGAAAATATCTTTTGGGATTTTAAAATTGTAAGTGTAATTCTTTTGCTACAATTGAAAGGTGTATTGTGATTGGTAGAAATTAGTTTTGTAAGGTTCTAATGCCATGTACTCATGAGTTGTATGCGTAGAAGGACATCGGGTTATTACTTTTGACTTTATTTTGTTGGAGGCAAATCGACAAAATCATTAATTTGTAAACGATTTTTAAAAAAATTTGAACGAAAAATCGCCGAAACAAGCTCCAGATAAAAACCTTTTGATATTGAACGATCAAAAATAAAACAGGTGCCACCACAGGTAATTCAGATGAATACCTTTTGGTCAATTCTCTAACTACGAACTTTGATTTTTCGAGTTGAAGTTTCGATCAAATCTTCTACTGTATTCCCGAACGTAGTGTTGATTACGATACTTTGAGAATTGAAACCGACCGAACCTCGGCAACCTTTGTCACGACTCATTTTTAAGAACGGCATCCGTGACCGGCTAGTAAGTTAAAAACCCACCCGAGACCTTATTACATTTTTTTATTTATAAACATTCATATTTTATTATTTTCGCTAAAGCTAAACCAGTAACCTTTACAAAAAAAATTTAGAGCTTACTAATGTATATGCTAAAAATATTTATGTTCATGAATACAACATAAGAGATAATATAAAGCAATAAAAGAAGAAGCAAGAAGATGCGTCAATTTCAGCTGATTTATTTTACACGTCACCTGAAAAATAATTTTAACCACAACATTAGCGAAATAAGTGTGCGTCCATAGATATCTGAGTTATTATCTGTTTTTCATTTTTAGAATGATGTATGAATAAACGATTCTACCAGCAATTCGGAGAACTACCACGTAGTAAAAAATAATCATTTTCTAGTCACCTGGTCGTGACTCACCGCCCTTATTATATCACCTCGCTAGTATATTTTATCGCTCCCTAGCGGCCAAGACGCCGTTTATACTATCATTCTCATTTTTATAACATCATATTTTCATAATTATTTTCAACAATAGTGCACCTCAAAATTATTATAAAGCTATAATTAAAAATTTAATTAACTCAAATATCAGAAGAATCACGTGACTTTAAAGTTTGATTAGAAATCTGAACACAAAAAAAGAAACTAGTATGATTATCGTAAAATAATAATATTTCATAAAATTCTCATTCAAGGTCTAATTAGTTTAATATAAAAACACTTAATTGAATTTGAGCCTATTTTATAAAGAAATTTGGTCAAACGCTAACTAACTAAATTTTCGGTACTAAAAGTTCTTATTTTAGTAAAAACTTAAGAAGATTATTTCAAACCTTTTTAAAATTCTTATTATTTTACATAAAGGAGTTGATTTTTAAATAGAAAAACTAAAGTTAATTTAAATATTTACCTTTTTAAAAAAATGGTCTAATCTAAAAAAAAAGAAAACTTTTATTCTAGACTAAAATTCTTTAAAAACAGGTTATTTAGGGTATGCTTTGTTACGTTTTCTAAAATTATAATTTAAAAAATATTTTTAAAAAATAATTTTAAATTTTTTTTCTAATATTTTGAAAAGAGAAATTATATTTGGTGTACTACTTTTAAAAATTCTAACCATAACCCTAACTTTAACCCTAACGCCGACGAGTAGCAGAAGGGGAACCGGAGCTCGTGCTGCCACCAGCAAAAAGCAAAAGAGGAACCAGAGCTCACGCCGCCGCCGTCGAGTAGCAGAAAACCTATTCGCGACGCCGATGCCGACGACAACGACGATCTGTGTTTAACAACAACGACAACAACGATCTGTGTTAGAAAAATGCCTCGCAACCATATGGCGGCGAGTATCAACGACAATTTGCGAAAGGGCGACGACGACAACGCCTTCGATGGTGAAGAAAGCTCGCGATGACGACGACGATTTCGACAGAGAAGAAAGCTCACAACGACAACGAGGACTTCGAGTGGCAAAGAAAGGTCACGACGATGATGATGCCTTCGACGGCAAAGAAAGCCCACGACGACGACGACGACTTCGACGGCGAAGAAAATTCGCGACGGCGTGTGTTTTCATTTTGTGAGAAGAAAAAAAAACGAATCAAAAAATATGAAAATAATTTTTTCATGTATTTCAAGAACACTCAATTTTTAACTCTGTTTTTTTCTCTTTTTTTTCAAAATTGCTACCAAATGAATTTTTAGAATTTTGTATTCATAATTTTTCGAAAACTGTTTCTGAAAAACCAAATCAAACGGAACCTTAACTTCTCAATTTTCTTGCCTCAAGTTTCTTGTTAAAAAATCAAATTTCTTTTTAACATCTTTTATGCGTAACAAAAAAATTTATTTTTCTTATACTATAATGGATTTTCAAGGTATAAGGAACCGGCTTAAAATTAGAATTCTTATAAAATCTTATCATTTAGTTTTCATTATTTCTAGCTTTCTACTTAAAATAATAAAGATAAACAAATAACCAATTTCCCTTTTTAATTATTTTTAGATTTCTAATTGACATAAAAAAAAAACACCAAATAACTGATTCCCACACACAGCATATATATATATATACACACACACACACTATACACACACAGTGCGCGCGCGCACGCATAGCGCAATGCCTATACAGAGAGAGATATTACACGAGAGAGAGCATAAAGAGAGAGAGAGAGACAGCAGAGACAGAAAGATGGAGAGTCGGCAGAGATCGGCAGTTGTCTCGGCGGTGAACGGCGGTGGGTGAAGTCTGTTGGAATCTGTGAATTTCATTGGCCATGGAAATCCAGATTTCAATAGCAGATTCAATTACAATTGGATTGGCC
>JAOTRH010000016.1:10098787-10119469 GCA_034768845.1 Heliamphora exappendiculata | reverse complement strand
TATATATGTTTCATGTTGGATATAACATGTTGTAATGCGTATATAATTCATATGAAAATATGCATGATTTATTGCTTTCGAGAGCACCTTGAGTTGTTGTATCACAATTTTTTTTATCGTTCAAACGATTAATGCTTTATATAAACTCTGGTGCTTCGAGGTAGATTTTGAAACGGTCTATAACTTCTTTTAAAACAAAAGATTTTCTTTATTCAAAACATGTATTTTGTTTTTAAAAATTTGGCTTGTGGGTTGTAATTGTAGTCTCTTGGCTACGTTTTTAAATTAAATAAACTCTCGGTAGTGCGTTTTACAAAGGTTTTATGCCTTGTTTGGGCTTTTGGGTTTTCATCCATGATGTTGGGCGATTTTGATGGTTGTTCTGTAGCTTTTCGCGTGAATCGGAGTTTGGGGCGTGATAGCTCGAGCCCCAAAGAGGCGCCTAGCGAGCGCTGTCCCAACGCTAGAGCGCCTAGAGGGCACTCAGCGAGTGGACAATTTTTCCCACACATCCTAAAACCAACGCTTCAGCGCTCCTCGAGCGCTAAGAGAGCGCTTGAGCGCCCTTCGAGTGCTCAGCGAGTGCTGAAACGAAAAGGTTAGAAAGGGAGAGAAAAAAAGGGGTCATGCAGCAATATGAAGAAAACTAAAGCGCCCCAACCGAAAAAAATACAGACATTTGGTGATTTTATGAAGACACCCGAAAACTTGCCAATTACATTAACAAATTTTGACAACCCAAATTTTTAGTAACTTCTAGAGTGACAAAAGATGTTATATTTGCAAAAAATTAAACAAAAACTACCTTATCATACATTAAATACAAAAGCTAAAAATGTGGTTTAAGATTTCATTGTCATAAAATTAAAAAACAAATTACTGCAAATTGACACATCTTAGGTCAAAACTAAAACAACAACAAAAGAATAGAGGTCTGTAAATGGACTAAGTGAGTCACAGTTCCACTACATTCACTTAAAGGTCCTCAATAGGATCCTCGACATCTTCATAACTTGACATGGAACACCATGAGTGTAAAAATAAAAATACCCGATACAAGAAAACATGATATAAAACATATGGTAATATACATGAGTAAATAAAATAGTGACAGATACCAGTTCAACTATTGAGTTAGTTACAACTATAAGGTTAAATTAATTGGATGAGACTAGACCAATACCCTCCTTGTAAAGTGATGCCTTCGTAGTCCGATTATAATTACCCAACAGGGGCTCCGTTGGTCATGGCATGAACAACTTGATACTAACTCGCCTCAGTCTGATATTTTTGATGGTGTATGTACTTGACACGTACCATCTTAGCTATCTTAGCATATCGTTACTCAGATTGGTGTCAATCCTAAAGCACGTAATATTATGAATACTTTTTTCAACAGAACCTAAGAGTTTACCCGTAACAACAACTAATAAGGAATATTCCTATATCAATGTCGAGAACTTGCCTATATCAACAACCAACTAGGAACTTTTCCTTACCTGTACCGTTGAACCAAACATCGTTGTTCTATAATAAACCCAACACATAAGGCCAAGCGGGAGCTCAACGCATGACTCACTTATATCTTGAAAGCTAGGATTATATTTGTTACAACACCTAAGCCAGGGAACTAGCCCAACCATTCTGTTGAAATATATTAACTCCTATAATTACTAGATGATCGTTTCTCGTATCTTAACTAAACGGTTAACAAGATAAAGTAACTTGATATATAATTAACAAGTGACAATTAATTAAATTCAGCCCCTTTTTTTACTTTTGAATTAATTTTGAAACTAATTTTGAAATAATGTAATTTAACTTTTTTGTCTCAATAGTACGATACCTAACTTGCCACTATTTTATACAGATAGAGGTGTAGTTCGGTTTTATTTTTATTTTTGCAACTCTTTTTTGACTTATTTATTTATTTTATTTTATCTTGAGTATTTTTTTAATGTTTGGCCAACTATTAAAATTTTTTGATCATCACATTGAGATGAACCAAATTTTGTTTCAACAAAAATATTAAAAGACTAAAAGAAATAAAAATAAATTAATAAATCAAAATTAAAAAATTAAAATTTTTGTTACTTATTTTCGTATTAATTAATTTTTTAATTTTTTTGACCAATTTATTTTATTTATTTTTATCAGTTTGTGACCTCAAATTTTTTTTTCTAAACTAAAAAAAAAATTAGAAAAAAAAATGGCTAAGAAAAAAAAACAAAATTTTATCCCCTTAGTGGGGCCGACAACTGTAGGAGAACAGTTCTAAAAAAGGACCATTCTCAAGCGTTTCAATCGGTAGGTCTTTGTCGTCGCCTTCTATTTTCAAGCAGCCAAACGCCTCGTAAAATCCACGTACCAAATTCTGGTTCGAACCCTGCAGCGTTCATTCTTGTGCAATGCGCCGTTTTCTTACCAGACAAACCGAGAAATTGGGTCTGGAAAGTCCCTGAAAATTCAGGGTTTCCGTCTTTTGCTGCGGAATCCTCTTCATTTTGTTGGGCTTTCGATCGCCATTTTGGGCAGGAACCAAAGCGAGCTCCGAAATTGACTGCTGCTTGTGGTCTTCAGTTCGTTGCTGTATTAGAAACCTCAGAGATTTCCTAAGTCCTCTAGGCGTTTTGGGCTTTATTTGTGTTTGTCTTTGTGAGATTAAAGTCTCGATCGGCCAGTCTAACCGTCAATTTTCCTGGGTTTTGTGTAAATCCAGCTGCTTATATCATCCTGGTGGTTAACTTTGATCATTTGGTCTTCAACTCTGTAGAATTGGGGTTTCCCGTACAGTTCTTTTCTTTTTTATAACCAGGTGTCCGGTCCACTTCGTGCGGGCCTCAACTAATTTCGAGATTTTTAGTGGAGATTCCAAAATTAACGGTGAGATAAATCTCTTAGTCTTGAGGAGATTTTAATGGGTGCCTATTTAAGAATAAACCCAAGTCGGATCAATTTGTACAATCTTTGACTAATCTTGTAATTTTAAAATTGACAGCCGTACAAATCTTTAGTGATACTGAGGAGATTTGACTTCGTGACCATTAGAAGAAAACCAAGGTTGAACCAGCCGAGCCTCGGGGTTTTGCCATTAGGATTGTTCCATCTACGCTTCAATTAGGTCTACGGTATATATACTTTAAGTATTTGGTCTTCAATTGGGTACTTCTGTGGGTGTCAGTACAGTTATTCGATAAATCATTCGACTGGGTCTATATTACTTTCCTGGTTGGGTTGGGCGCTTTGAATCTTTACACAGTAATAGGATTGAAAGAACTTGCATCGAACCACAGTGATTGCCATCAAGTGATAAGATTTTTCTGTCTCAGCTCAGTCAAAACATTTGAATTAGAGATGACAATTGAATCATTACCTGGAAGTTCAGGGTATTTAGATGCTGGTGATAGGAAAATCACGTATTTCAGCAACGGCTATGTACTGGGTTTGACCGTGGTTGCTGGTATTGGAGGACTGCTTTTCGGCTATGATACAGGTACTGAATTGTCTCGATATGACAAAATTCTGGTTATAGCCTCACTTACAATTTTAGGTGCTTTGTTAATTTGTTTCGTTTGTTGCTTGAAATGTGAAGCTGAATTTGCTTAAGCAATGGTTATGTAGGTTGATTTGCTACCGTTTCTGTTGGATAGTTTGATAAACATTATCGGGTCCCTTGCTTAACATTTTAAGCTTTTGGAACAATTGGTGACTTTACATATGAGAGCTTTTGTTCCAATTGGTCTTCGACTCAAGCCTCGCCCGCTAATGCACCCGTTTAGTTTTGTTTGTTTGTCTCTCTACGTACGAGACAGAATTGCATGTAAGAGGGGAGTATTGGATAACTTGATATATATTGTTGGACCTATTTCTTAACATTTTTAGCTTTTGAGACAATTGGTGACTTAATAATTTCATTTGGCGACCCAGTGAAGAAAAGAAAAGAAATGATTACTTAATTTATCTTCTCTATCTTGTTCCAATAAGCTGAAGTGAAAAGTGCTGCATAGTATTGACTGTTCAGCACAAACCATTTAATGGTTCCATTGAGATGCTGCATCCCTTGTTGATCAAGTTAGTTAATTGCCATGTACTGGATGGTGGGAACTGTTTGGTGTTTTTCTTTGTTATTAGGTTGAAAAATTGGTTAGTTACACGATACTGTTTATCAAGCCTTTTAATGTGTAATTTACTGTTCTTTTTCCTTTTTCTTCACTGTGCAGACTAGAACCATGTTGTTTTTGTTTGTAATTATCTTAGTTCTCTCCTTTAGAAAAAATAAAAAAAATTGTGGTTCTGCAATTGAGGGACTATGGAAGTGAGGTACCTGGATAATGTAGAACTGGACAATATTAGTGAATTGTTAATCTTAGTAACTGATACGCGGCCACCAGATGCGTGAAAGTGAAGAAAAAAGTGTAGTCCAGTGTCGGATATTCGATGGCTCTCTCTCCAACCTTTCTTTGCCACGAGTCATTAACAGCTATAACGTGCCTTGACTATCGAGCAACTCAAGATTGACTTTCGTGAGGAGAATAAGCAAGTGGTTAATAGCATTGCGACCATTGTTGCTATGTGGTCGTTGCCATGTGGCGGAGATACAAGATAATGGAAAGATAAGTAATTTTGGTTGCCGAGGATAAATCTTTTAACCTTCATTAAAAATCTTTCTTTGAATTGTTTCTCATTGTTTCCTATTTTTAAAGCCGAACTGAGTACCTAGGTTTTGGATGATATTATTTACAAGTAAAATATTCTCTTCCAGGCTATATGCATTTTGAGGGAATCCTTGAGCTTTGTTTCTCCAGATTGCTGTGATTCTTTTGTCTGCAAAAACTTTAGAAAGCTCACAGGCTTTTGGTGCCCCAAATACCAATTAGGCTGTTGTCATTTTTATCTGCCTGGACCTTATTTTATTGATATAGCCAATATTCGGTTGCTGTAGTAACACTTCATAAATTGTCCAGTATACAAGTTGGTTCGTGTCGTAACGTACCAAAAATAATTATTTAAAACCTTATTTTAACTACTAACCCGTAGGATAGTGGCTAACGCCCGAATATCGTCCACATAAATTTGAATGCGATTTTAATTTTTTTATAAATATTTTATTAATGATTTTCTTTAAGGAATATTAGTTTGATTTGAATTATGAGTCTAATTAAACTAGAAAAGTAAGAATATCAAATATTTAGTATTCGAATGAGAAAGAGATTCTTAAGGGTTTAGAATTCTCCATAACTAGTAACTTTTAGTTTTATTCAAACTCTAGTTTATTTTTATTTGATTTAACCCAATCCTATCGCGACTATAAGACCGATAAGGATTATTAAGAAAATAAGCTTGAATCCAAACCTGGCATACTCTATCTAAGCATTTGGCATGGATCGTCCAGAATACGATCCGTCCTAACAAAGTATAAAGTATCTCACGTCAGATATCGAATCATAGATATAACAGTTGTATGATCTCGTTTTCATAATCACAGAAAATAAAAGCAGAACTAGATAATCAAATTAAAAACTCGTTGATCAAAACGTCAACGTCTCAAACCACACAATAAATTGAATCCAAAATAAAGAATAAACGAAGGAATTTGAACTACTCCTAAGAATACCGGATTAGGGATTTATCATCCCTTAAGAACAGAAAAAGCTTAACTGCTCATGTTTTGACTAGAAAGTATGAAAAGTTGAAGAACAAAGCCTCGAATCTCCATCTTCGACTTTTTGACACGTCCTGAGCCTTTCAGATTGGCCTCCTGGCTTCCCTCAATCCGTCGTTTTCTGAAATCTAAGATCTCTTTATTAATGAGCCTAAGCCACCTATTTATAGGTGAGCTTTTCGCCATTGTTTCAGTCTCCAGGTGCAACTCTTTTTGCGCGCACCATCTGGACACCAGACATTCCGTTCGGATGCTTTTATGCTTCGTCTGGATGTTGGTAGCTCTCGTTCGGACGCAATTCTTTTTGCCAATGTTTTGTCCGGACGTCCGTCAGGACGTAATTATCACAGAAACTTCTCTGTCCGGACGCTGTCCGGACACGATTCTTATTGGACCAATTTTGTCTGGACGTTGGGTTCGTCCGTTCGGATGCAACTTTTTTGAAATTTGTCATTTTGTCCCTCTTCTCCGTTTTGTCTCATTTTAACACAATTTTCTCCTCTAAGTCACTCTCGATGATGCTGTTGACAAAAATACTACAAAGTAACTTATTAAACATATTTTCGAGGCTTAACATAGTGTATTTTGCGGAATATGATCGACATTTTTACATACCGATCAGACGCCCAATTTACACTTTGCTAGTCTTCGAGCAAAGTAAGGAAAAATCTATCCCATTACTCCACATGCAATATTTTTGTTTTTGAGAAGATCAAAGTAAAAACTGTAAAAATACTACCCCCAATATTGAATTCATATATTATCTTGACTAATTGCTATTTTCACAAAATATTTATCACAAAAATTGAACTTGGCGTGTATGTGTGGACTCGGCTATTTAGATCAATCTTATGCCTCAGAATACCTAAAGTGCGAATTTTTATAAAAAACTATGTCTTAACTTCAATCTTTACTGGGTATTTTCTCACAATAAAACACTCAAAAATTTACTCATATAGGTGCACTCATGTAGTATGTGGTAGAACAAATATATATGCAATTCAATCAATTGTTTCCACATATTTTAAGAATAAAAAAGAAGCAAGAAGGCAAGAATGACTCATAATCTCGTAATTAGAATGCCATATATCGAAAAAAATTTATGTAGGTCGAATATGTCCTTTTCAATTATTTATTTTTGTGCATCAGATTATGTCTTACCTAGGATCAATTAGGTCTTTATTTTTTGTCGTAGCGTTAGGTAGGAAAAATTTGTATTAGGGCTAGGGTTGAGTGTATATAATGTCTTAGAATAGGTTATTTGCGAAACATTATTCAATTCTCCATTCTCTTCATTTATTTCTCACATTCACCATTTTCAAAGCCAATTTTTTATTTTGAATCACACAGAATTTTATATTTTGCCATTCACTCAATCATTGTTTTTTTTTTTAACCACTCAATTGCCCCCCTTCTTTTTTTTTCGGTTACAGACTTTTCTACCCTTCCTGATTGTAGACTTTATTATACTCATATAGCCACTTAACCTGTTCACATGACATTTTCAGATATAACAAGGGAACAAGAAAAAGACTTACATGTAAAAGGTTCAAAAAGGGAAACTAGGGTCAATTGAATAGAAAAAATACGAACAGGCTCAAATATAGAAACATGGTCTAAAATCCTTTCCCAAGTTTAACAGAATATTTTGCACAGTCCTTATTTTTAGAAAATTGCAAATTCAACTCACATAACAAATTCTCAATTTCTGGCTAAAAGAATGAATTACGAGATTATACAACGACAGTTATATGCTGAATAAAAGAAAAATGAATAAATACAGTAATAATCTCTCAAAAAGAATCACTGGTTCAAAGACTCACTGGCTTAAGTCTCCACCTTATTGTTTCTTCAAGTCATTCTTACTACAAATATTTATTAGCATAAAGACCAATTTCAACAGCCAAATGTGCAGTGCCAGATTGTGCCAAGTGTACAATTTCATGATTTATTTCTTGCAATTACAGCAGTAGGCCAAAAATATTATATTCCTTTTTATCCGAGATAGTAAATTTACAACTAAAACTTTAAAACTTCTCAAAAAAATATTTTAATTTTTTTTTCCGGTTACACAATTTGATTACACAGTAACACTCCCAACTTAAATATTGCACTGTCCGCAGTGCGAACACAACGAAGCAAGAGAAAATGGCAGTTACCGTAAAATAATGCAATCTCCAAATAAAACACCTGTAATTAGAAACTCATACAGCCAAATTGCAGGAAGTAAAACATATAAAGATAGGGAAAATAAAGAAAATTTCAAAATTTATTAATAACCAGCTGTGTTTATTACATTTAAAAACAGGAACAGAGAAGAAAAGAAAAACAAAAAAAATGCCTTAAGGGGCTACTGACTGAGAGACTACTGTGGGGAACAGAGAGAAAAATCTAAAACCTGCAAAGAAAAAGAGAAAAAGAAAAGAAAGAAAACAAAAGAAAGAAAAGCATCAAAAAGGAGGGGGGAGGAGGAGGTCCATGTGGAGGAGCCAGGTTAAAATGGTGGAGCAGCACTGAAAGCTGCTCCTTGTCCGGGCTAGACCAGCCGTAAATGTGGCCTCCAGCGCGGCCTGGCCCGCCTCCAACATTGCCTGACCATCTTCCAACCAGTTTAACCGGTCGTGCAAGGCCTTATAGGCGGCCTTGGTTAAGGACTCGGTTAAGGACCAGGTGGAGGAGGATGGCAATGAGGAGGAAGACGCAGGTGTTGAGCCGGAGTGGCTGCCTGGCTCCTAGGACGGTGGATGTTTGGGGTTGGCATGCCTATTCAAAGCGACGCGGCTCTTATGCCATGTTGCCTGAGTGTAGACGTTCGCCGTCTGGAAGGAACGTTCGGATGGGGCCAGAATGAAGGGATTAGGGGTAGAGGCGATGGCGGTCAAGATAATGGGGCGATGAGGTTAGGGTAGGGGAGAGGACGGTTGGGGTGGGGCGAGGTGATGAACTTCAGCATCTCATCCAGGCGGGAGTAGGATCGTGGGAAGGGGCCACAGAGGCCGATGATGCGGCGGGACTTCATCAGACGTATGCCTTGGGAGGCATACTTGTCGGGCCGCAGAAATTCACCGTCACCAACCGGGAAGGTGGTGAAGATGTGGAGCTCTCATCCTGCCCACTGGGTGGCAGGTGCTGCGGAGGAGGCATAGTTGGTGCCTCGGCATAGTAGGGCGACAGGATGAGGAAGCCATGGTCGGAGAGTTGAAGGAGGTGGAGAGCCAAAGTGGAAAGTTAGAAGAGATTTGAGATGGAGGGAAAAAGAAGAACCTCTTATTTATAGAATTAAGTGGATTTCATCTGGACGGAAGAGGCACTTCCGGACGGTGTGCGTGACATCTGGATGTAGTCTGGACGAACTGAGGTTAGAAGGTTTGCCGTCTAGACGGCATCCAGACGCAAAAGGTACTAGAGTACTTTCGTCCGAACAAACAAAAGGGCGTTTGGACGAAATTTGAATTGGCGGGAAAGGAGAAGAGTTACGAGACAAAAGGCGTCAATGGAAGGTGCTAAAACGTTACCTCGATTTGATTCCGTTCGGACGAAATAAGGGGCATCCGGATAGAAGTTGGCCGGACAGGTGCCACGTGTCAACCAGGAGTTCGAAAGGACATGGCCGTTGGTATTTTGTTCGGACGCAAGTAGGTTCATCCGGACGGAGGAACAGAGCAATTAATGCACTGAGGAGCTGAAGTGTTGCGCATGTCAGGAAGGGATGGATCCTATTTCATTCGGACTAAATGAGACCGTCCGGACAGAGAGTTTTTATTTATTTATTTTTATTTTTTTACTTTCCCTATTACTACCAAATAAAAAAATTTGGGTTCCCTCATAGTAGGGTTAAGTTTAATGCCTTCAGCCAGACATGATACTCGGTCACTGAGTTGGGGGTGCAGGATCAACAAGGTTGGTAGACTCGATAGCAGGGTTGACAGAGATACCGTCGATGTACGGTTTCAAACGCTGGCCATTGACTAGAAGATGCTTTCTTGAGCGAGAGTTGAGCAGCTGGCAGGCAGCGTGAGGGTAGACGCGGGTCACCACAAAGGGGCCTTCCCATCTTGATTGAAGCTTACCTAGAAAAAGTCGTAACTTAGAATTAAACAACCACACCTTTTGATTTGGCGAAAACGACTTTCGATGGATATATTTGTCGTGAAAAGCTTTCGTTTGAGCTTTGTATGTCCGGGAGTTCTCGTAAGCTTCATTACGAATTTTTTCGAGCTCACTGAGCTGAAGTTTTTGATGGGTACCAGTATCATTCATATCGAAGTTATAGGCTTTGATGGCCCAGTATGCTCGGTGCTTTAACTCTACCGGAAGATGACATGCTTTCCCAAAAACGAGACGGTATGGAGACATGCCTAATGGGGGTCTTGAAGGCAGTACGATAGGCCCAAAGGGCATCGTCTAGCCTCTCGGACTAATCTTTCCTATCGGGACGGACGGTCTTAGTCTGAATATTCTTGACTTCCCTATTGGATACTTCAACCTAGCCACTAGTCTGAGGATGATAAGGAGTGGCTACCTTATGAGTGATGGAATAGCGGCGGAGCAGGGCTGAGAAGTGTTTATTTAGGAAGTGTGTGCTCCCGTAACTGATAATAGCTCGTGGAAAACCAAATCGACTGAATATATTCGATTAAAGAAACTTGACCACCACCTTGTGGTCATTCGATTTGGTTGCCATAGTTTCGACCCATTTTGACACATAATCCACCGCTACTAAGATGTACTCGTAGCCATGTGATGGTGGAAAGGGTCCCATAAAGTCGATGCTCCAAACGTCGAAGAGTTCGACAACAAGAATAGGGGTTATGGGCATCATGTCTCGAGAAGAGATTGTGCTAGTTTGCTGGCAGCGAAGGTAGGACTTCTGCTGCAGTCTTCTTACCACTGAAGTGTCTTCCACAAGCAAGAGAGTGACAAAAGGTTAGAACAGTATTTGAATAGTTTTGGGTCTTCCCAAAAATAGTATTTGACTTGAGGAAAAAACCTGTCCTTATCCACAGTGGACCAATGAGGGGATGTGTTTGATTGCCAAATAGT
Organism: Heliamphora exappendiculata; assembly: GCA_034768845.1. Classification (NCBI taxonomy): domain Eukaryota; kingdom Viridiplantae; phylum Streptophyta; class Magnoliopsida; order Ericales; family Sarraceniaceae; genus Heliamphora; species Heliamphora exappendiculata. The sequence continues at coordinate 10,108,764 of JAOTRH010000016.1, read as the reverse complement.
TGACAATGTTGGCGTACCATGGGAGATGGGTGCCGGTGACTGCAAAGAGTTGTTCATCCGAAAACAAGTCTCTTAAATGAGTGGAGTCACTAGATGGGGCAACTATAAGGCGGGAGAGGTGGTCAGCTATGGACTTTTCAATTCCCTTTTTATCACGGATCTTTAAGTCGAATTCTTGCAAGAGAAGAATCCAGAGAATGAGTCGGGGTTTAGTTTCCTTTTTGGACAGTAGGTGTAAACGATAATCTTCGAGCCTAAGAGATAGGACCTAAACTTGTCAAGTGCGAAGACTACGACCAGTAATTCCTTTTCGGTAGAGGTATAATTCAACTGTGCGTCAGTGAAGGTCTTTTTGGCATAGTAGATGGCATTAGGGAGACGGTCGACACGTTGACCTAAAACAGCTCCTACGGCATAATTCAAAGCATCACACATGATCTCGAAGGGTAGTGACCAATCAGGTGACTGCATAATGGGTGTAGTGGACAAGGAGTCTCGGAGCTGCTCAAAAGTTTGAAGGCAGGGCTTTTGTGAGAAGATCGCAGAGTGGTTTGGAAATCTTGGAGAAGTCCCTTATGAATCTACGATAAAAGCCTACATGCCTTAAGAAAGAACAGACCTGCTGAACAGATCCATGGGGAGGAAGTTTTGAAATGAGGTTGACTTTGACTTTGTCGACTTCTATCCCCCTTTTTGAAACAATGTGCCCCAGCATAATGCCTTGTTGAACCATGAAATGGCTCTTTTTCCAACTAAGCACAAGATTTATCTTTATGCATCGTTTGAGAACTTTTGTTAGATTTTGGAGACAATCGTCAAATGAGGACCCGAACACAGAGAAATCATCCACGAATACTTTTAGGAATTTCTCGGCCATGTCAGAGAAGATCGCCATCATACACCGTTGAAAAGTTGCGGGTGCATTGCATAATCCAAAAGGCATACGCTAGTAGGCGAAGGTGCTAAATGGACAGGTGAAGGTGGTCTTCTCATGGTCCTCAGGATAGACGGGTACTTGGTTATACCTGGAGTAACCATCTAGGAAGCAGAAATAATTATGAGCTGCTAGACGCTCTAAAATCTGGTCAATAAAGGGCAGCGGGAAGTGATCTTTCCTAGTGGCAGCATTCAGCTTATGATAGTCAATACACCCTTGCCAGCCGGTCATGGTGCCAGTGGGTATCAACTCTCCTTTGTCATTTTGCACAACGGTGAGCCCGGATTTCTTAGGGACGACTTGGGTTGGGCTTACCCACTTACTGTCAGAGATGGGTATATGATACCCGCATCTAATAGTTTCACGACCTCCTTTAACACAACCTCTTTCATGTTTGGGTTGAGTCTCTGTTGCATTTCACGGGTTGGTTTCGCATCGTCCTCGCAGTGAATGCGATGCATGCAAACAAAAGGGTCAATTCCTTTTAAGTCGGCGACTGACCACCCTATGGCTCCTTTATGGGCTTTCAAAACCTCAACTACTCAACTCTCCTGTCAGGAGTCAAATCAGAGGCAATGATGGCGGGTAAAGTGCTATTGGGCCCTACCAATACGTACTTGAACGAAACCGGGAATGACTTTAGCTCAAGGTTTGGTGGTAAATCTAGAAAGGGCATAGCAGAGATAGAGGATAGAGGCAGTAGGGGTTTAAATCGAGAGCTCCACGGTGGAGTGTCAGGATAGCTGGCAGACTCGAGAAGGGAAGTAACCTTACTCATGGATTGCTCGACATAAATGTATCAGTTCCAAAGTGTGCCAAACACGTCTCTAAAGGGTCGTTACCGAATATGAAGGATAGTGCTGACTCGGTGGCCTCTTTGATTTCGTCAACTGCAAAACAGTTGGAGTGCTGTGGGGGCTGCTGCTGGAAGCATGAAATATATTTAAGTGCACTTTCATATTTCTAAAGGAGACATCCATCACTCCTGTACGATAATTTATACAATCGTTGGTCGTAGCCAAAAAGGGTTTGCCAAGGATGACGGGAGTTTGGTGTCTAAGTTGAAGGTCGGGCTCGGTGTCAAGGACGATGAAGTTGATAGGAAAAAGGAACTTGTCAACTTTGACAAGTACGTCCTTAATGACTCCGCGAGGTACTTTAACAGACCGGTCGGCTAACTGAAGCGTGACTGGTGTCGGTTTAAGCTCTCCTAACCCAAACTGCTCATACATCGGGTAGGGAAGAAGGTTGACACTAGCTCCTAAGTCAAGAAGGGCACGATCGATCGAGTGATCGCCGATGACACAAGAAATGGTAGGAGTCCATGGGTCTTTGAGTTTGGGGATGGGGTCGTGTCCTATGACTGCGCTAACCTGCTCGGTGAGGAGGACTTTTTTTGGAATGTTAGTTCTAGACATAATGCTTTTGGGTGCAAAGATCTTTTAGAAATTTAGTGCAAGACGAAATCTGCTTTATGGTATCGTGCAGTGAGAGATTAATCTTGACTTGCTTGAAGAGATCGAGCATGTTTTCGAGTGCTGCTCCCCTTTTTCCGAAAGGTGGCAGCTTGTCGAGGCATGTAGGAAAAGGAGCACAAGGCTCGGATGGAGGCGGAACAGGAACCATCAGTGGCTAGTGGGAGGCTGCAGGAGGAAATTGAGGTGTGTTAGCTCGTGCTGATGGTGTAGGAGATGAGGAAGACGGGTCAGTCTTCAAGCCATCAGACGGTTCCGGGACACTAGGGACTGTGGGTGGTGCAGGCTTCTTGGAACGAGTCTCAAGCTCTCGCCCATTCCTCAAGGTAATAACTACCTGAGCCTGCTCATGGAAGCCACTAGAGGAAGCTAGCTGACTTTCTACGGCAAACTGACCCTTAAGATTAGTTACTAGTTAACTGGGGAGTTTGTCGTCCTCTCGTCGACTCATAGTAGCAGCTAGCTGGCCTATCCGTGTCTTGAACTTCGCAATGGATTGAGAATGAGAGCTCAATAGCTGAGTTCTTGTATCCAGTTCTTGTAAAGCTTTCAACACCTTGTCCTCAAACCCAGTGTTTCGAGGCAGTGGTGGAGGTGCGGTTTGATGGACAGGAGGTGGATAGGTAGGCTGATTGTGTCCTGGAGGAAAGGCCGGTCTCAAGGGTGGTGCTGACATGTTCCCCTGATTGGGTTGTTGCCAAGAGAAATTCGGGTGATTTCTCCAGCCCGGGATATAGGTATTTGAAAAAGGATCATTACCCGGACGGGAGAAACCCTGAGCTTCATTGACTTGTTCTTGCACAAACTCGGGGTATTGTGCAGCAGATGGACATTCAGATACAAAGTGGGTCGGACTGGCGCACAATGTACATGGGCCTGTAAAGGTAGGGGATGGAGCAGCAGGTGCTACGACTAAACCTTTGGACAGGAGCTGACTCAGAGTCTGTGTCAAGGTGGCGACTAGGTCAGATGTTTGAGAAACCTCATATATGCCTCGGGCTTTCGAGGTGGAAGGAGTTATGGACTGATCTATACGAGAGGCTGAGGCTTGGAGCTGTGAGTTTTCACTTAGGCTCTCAAAAAGAGTCCAAGCCTCGTTATTGTTTTTCAACATGAAGGTTCCACCGCAAGAGGCGCCTACGAATTGACGGTGTTGGGGGGTCAACCCGTCATAGAAACACTGGACTAGCTGCCATTTTGGTACCTGATGATGAGGACAAGCTCTAATAAGGTCTTTAAGGCGTTCCCAAATTTCATAAAAGGTCTTGTCGTCGAGTTGAGTAAAACTTGTGATGGCGCACCTGATTTGATTGGTTTGGCCTATAGAAAAATATTTTTTAAGAAATTCCTGTTGAAGTTTAGCCCAGGTAGTGATGGTGTTCGGTTCTAAAGAATTAAGCCAATGTTTGGATTTATCTTTGAGGGAGAACGAAAATAGTTTTAGTTTAAGGGCGTCATCAGAGAAGTTACTGATTTTGACCGTTGAACAGATTTCTAAGAATTCATCAATATGCTTGTATGAGTTCTCATTACTTAGACCAAAAAAGGATGGAAGCATCTGAATGATATTGGTCTTAATCTCATAGTGCGTTGCTCCATCCGCAGGGGGCTGGATGCAGTAGGGTGACACATACTCTGAAAGAGTAAAGTACTCGATCAGAGATTTAATATGAGGATCTACTTGTTGTTGTTATTGGTTGCCCATGGTGGTAGGTGCGATGTGTGAATTGAGTGAAGCTCTTAGGGCCGTTCGAAAAGAGCTTTCAATTTCAGGGTCAAAGGGAGGTAAAATTAAACTGGAAGATCGGAGGCCGAGCATGCACAAAAAAACTACTAGGGATGGGCTACAAGCCCTCAAAATCTAGTTTTCTCTTATTGAAAGTAAAAACAAAATTAAAACTCACAGTGCGTTGATAGAGATGATCCTTTTGCTTGTCTTTGCGCCTGCTTGTTCCAACTCCTGCTTGTCGTCAATCTTCGAAAAACCTGAAAAAGAAAAAATTGTAATTCACCGCAGTATTATAGTAACCAGAAAATCAAGAACAAAAATATTTACTGAATAAATTGTAATAGTGATTTAGTCCCTGGCATTCGCACAAAAAATTGGTTAGTGTCGTACCATACAAAAAATAATTATTTAAAATTTTATTTTAATTACTAACTCGTATGATAGTGGTTAATGTCCGGATATCGTCTACAGGGATTTGAATGTGATTTTAATTTATTTATAAATATTTTATTGATGATTTTCTTTAAGAAAAATGAGTTTGATTTGAATTAGGAGTCTAATTAAATTAGAAAGCTAAGAAAGTCAAAGATTTAGAATTCGAATGAGAAAGAGATTCTTAAGGGTTTAGAATTCACCATAACCAGTCATTCTTAATTTTATTCAAATTCTAACTTATCTTTATTTGATTCAACCCAATCCAATCGTGACTACAAAACTGATAAGGATTATTAAGAAAATAAGTTTGAATCCAAACCTGACATACTCCATCTAAGCTTTTGGCACGGATCGTCTGAAGTACGACTCGTCCTAACAAAGTATAGAGTATATCACGTAAGATATCGAAGCACATATATAATAGTTGTATGATCTCGTTTTCACAATTACATAATATAAAAACGGAATTAGATAATCAAATTAAAAACTCGTTGATCAAAACGTTAACGTCTCAAACCACACAAGTAATTGAATCCAAAATAAAGAATAAACAAACGAGTTTGAACTACTCCTAAAAATACCGGACTAAGGATTTATCATCTCTTAAGAACAGAAAAAGCTTAACCGCTCATGTTGCGACAAGAAAGTATAAAAAGTTGAAAAAGAACAAAGTCTTGAGTCTCCGTTTTCGACTTTTTGACACGTCCTGAGCCTTCCAGATTGGCCTCCTAGCTTCCCTCAATCCGTCGTCTTCTGAAATCTAAGATCTCCTTATTAATGAGCCCAAGCCACCTATTTATAGGTGAGCTTTTTGCTATGGTTTCAGTCTCCAGGTGCAACACTTCCTGCGCACACCATCCGGACGCCAGACATTTTGTCCGGACGCTTTTATGCTTCGTCCGGACGCTGGTAGCTCCCGTCCGGACGCAATTTTTTCTGCCAATGTTTTGTCTGGACGTCCGTCAGGACGTAATTATCATAGAAACTTCTCTGTCCGGACGTTGTCCCCGCAATTCTTACTGGACCAATTCCGTCCGGACGCAATTTCTTTGGAATTTTTCATTTTGTCCCTTTTTTATGTTTTGTCACGTTTTACACAATTTTCTCCTCTAAACCACTCCCGATGATGCTGTTGACAAAAACACTACAAAACAACTTATTAAACATATTTTCGAGGCTTAACATAGTGTATTTTGCGGAATAGGATCGGCACTTTTACATTCCGATCACGAGTTTAGGACTATGATACATTCTCTGTCCCTGGTGATCAGTCACAAATGTCTTATCTTGTTTTATCAGTTCAAATCATCTAAAGGAACTGTTTGGTGCTCATTCCAAAACCCGGATAAGCTTTTTTCGTTCTTCACACAGGCTGTCCTTTTTGCATCAACAAATGAAACCCTCGTAAGTGATCTGAAACATTGTTTAATTTGTCTGTAAAAATTAACAAATTTGGATCTTCTGGTACCTATGAAAGCATAAAGACGATGCATGCTAATTTCTCTTTTCCCTTTTTGGTCTTTGGGAGTTTTCTGAAAATTTCAAGTTCTGTCTAAGATATCTTACTGTTCTCTTATGAGACTTGTTTGTTTGTACTGGAACTCAGTCTCTTAAATAGATCACAACACATGCATTCTTACATGGACTTGCTTGTTACGTTTGCATCTCAGTTCTCTCGAAAGTTACAATGTTTGCTACTGATGTATAATAATATGAAAGCTAACTTTTCTGTGACTTTGAATTTGTAACATTTTATTAAGTTCTTTGCATAACTTGTCATAGGGAACATTAATTTAGGGCCTGTTGGTGTTTCTTATTGAGACTATCTTCAGTTGGCGTCTTGTGGCGTATCGAGTGTCTGAACGCACTGAACTTTAAACTCCTAACGGCTTGGAAAATCTCTGTTTATTGAATATAAAATCTCCAATTTGACCAAAACCAATGGCCAATTTGGCTATAACTGCATTAGCAGACAGCTTTGATTCTGGTCTGCTGCCAGTGTAACTGTTGAGATTACATCTGTTTCTTCCTCATTGATGAAGATTATGGACCCAACAAATAAATTAATAAATAAAAAAAATGGAAAAAGAATGGAAAATGGAATCACGCACACAAAAAAAGTGACAAGGAATTTGAGGGAAAACAAAAGCAGACGAATGGATAGCAAGAAAAGAAAAATGATAGGTAGCAAGAAAATATATGGACTGCACAAATAGCTTAATTTTCTCTGAATTGATTTTTTTTAAAATTTTTTTTGAAATTTGAAGCAAGAGAATTGCAGAGCAATGATGCGATGTTTTGTGTGGTTTAATGTAGTTCTTTCGTCATGTTACTTCTCAACTAACACGTCTCATGCTCTGAGTCTCTTTGAGATGTTGCATTTTTTAAAAAAACTTGGCAATGTTGCTTGCAGGAGTAATATCAGGAGCTCTACTGTATATTAAAGATGATTTTGAGGCAGTCAAGGACAGTAGTTTCCTACAGGTAAAAGTACAGACCAACACATCTCGTTTATTTGATATGCAAAAGTTAAATCTTGTTTTCTTGGATCGAAGAGGTGAAGATGGTTAGTTCCTTTGTGAAATTTAAAGAAGATTCTTTTTGTGGTAATGCTGATGTATTGGTGGTGGGAGGTTCCTAGCAGATGGGCTCAATGGTAGTAGGGAATTTGTGTTTTGTGTTCACAGGAGGAGATTTTGGTAAGATTACAGGTTAAGGTTCATTCTGAGCAGTAATTTATTTACAGATAAACGTCCATATTTACATCAAAATGAACCTAAATGTAATATTCCAAATATTTTCCTTAGCTTGTTAAAAAATTGTTAATACTTCATACACATATGCATATTAAAAGTTAAATTAGTTGGTTGAAAAATCAAAGCCAAGACATTTTTTCCTCCCCAATTTTCTGCGTAGTCTATTTTCAAATTTCATTTAAAGATGTCACATGTAATTTTTTTCTTCTTTTGTTCAAGGTTCTAATATGGAAATTGGCAGGAAACTATTGTTAGCATGGCTTTGGTTGGGGCAATGATTGGAGCTGCAGCAGGTGGGTGGATAAATGATGCTTATGGACGGAAGAAAGCTACTCTTCTTGCGGATGTCATCTTTGCAATTGGATCAGTTGTCATGGCTGCTGCACCAGATCCATACGTTCTTATATTCGGACGACTCTTGGTTGGCCTGGGCATCGGTGTCGCATCTGTTACTGCTCCTGTGTATATTGCAGAAGCATCGCCATCTGAAATAAGGGGAGGTCTTGTCAGCACTAATGTGCTTATGATTACTGGTGGACAATTTCTTTCATACCTCGTCAATCTTGCTTTTACTGAGGTCAGATTTTTGTTGCCTTTTCATTTCATGCACTTTCAGTATTCAGATACTATATCATTTATCTAGATGAAAGTGATGCCACGTCACAATTGCCCTCATCAATTACTACTAAGATAATCAGATTAGATTTGTGATGAAGCAAACTTTGTCCGATTTTCAGACAATTGGATTTATTAGCCTTTCAGAATGGATACTTTTCAAAAAAAAAAAAAAGAAAAAGAAAAAACCTTTTCAGAATCGATTCAAAATGTTTCTCTAAGACCTGTTGGGCAATACTTGCTAGCCTTTGTGTAACCTGATGCTAATTAGAATTCTAAGAGAGGATGGAAAACCTAAGAGCTTTTTAAATTTTTTAAGTATTGCTGAGGCCACTAATTTCAAATGGATGGTTATCCTGCTAATATATTTGGGCCTTACTGTCTTTCTTCTTCTTCTTCTTCTTCTTCGTCTTCTTCTAAATGTTTGAAGTATTGCTGAGGCCACTAATTTCAAATGATTTTCCTGCTAATATATTTGGGCCTTATTGTCTCTTATTCAGATCCTGTTTTCTTTCATTATGAATCTTCTTAGATAAATAATGGATGTAAGTCCTCATTCTTTGTCTGTGTGAGACAAAAATAGGACATGTAGAATGTACGTTTTTTTTTCCCAATCTATTCTCTCCTTTTTACCACTTTAAACGTTAAAGCATATTTGTGCCTTGAGTGTAGAATTTTCTATGTTTTACAATTTCATATTAATTTCCATAGATGCAGTAGTCCAGGAGAACTTTGTATTTAATTCATGCTTTATTAGAAATGCTTTCTTGGCATGAAAAGTTTTACATTGTGCAGTTTCGAAGAGGCAGCATCGAGATAGAAATTGGGGCTTGCATTTAATAGTTTGGGAGTGAGAAACATCAGCAGAGGAAATTATTCTTTCCTCTCCTCTGTATTTAAGTTGTACTGTGCTTCTCTGGATCTTGGCTGCATGCAGTTGGTTTTTGCTCAAGTAAAGATATTGTTTTGATTGATCGCAGTCTCCTCTTTTTGTTTCTAAATGAAAAATATTTTAGGATTTTTTTTGTTATCATTGTCTGCAAGTGTCAGTTTTGCATTATGATTGTCTCCGCATTTTCTAGTATGCACATGCTCTTGTGCAGTAGATGTTGACGACTTACATAAGGCTTCATTTGTCATCACTATCATTTTTTTCTTTTTTTTGATGGTAGAGTGGTCAATGAACTACAATTTTACCATTTTAGCTTCTCCTTAATTCTAGATGCTTATAAAATTAAGATGATTTTACATCTTCCTTCAATGTTGCAATCTTGGATGTAATGGATGGAGCTCTTTTTATTCTTTTTAAAGGCCATTTAAGTTAGTTTTAATGGATTTGTCCATCCACACTGTTTGTTTTTCTTGTAACATTTTCATCAATTTACCTGAAGTATAAATTAGCTGATGGTTTTGACTCTTTCTATGCTTTTACCTGCTGAAAGCCTGGTTTGTTTCTTTAAAATTTTGATTAGCATACAGTTTTTGACTCTTTAATGCGGGCAAGATGGTTTGCATGAATCTGTTCTTCACTTCTACAGTAAGGCCAACTCAAAGGTTGCCTGTGCTATGGTTCTAGTTCTCCATTTCTTTGTTTAAATTTCTTTTATTTTCCTTTTTTTTGGGGGTGGGGGGGCATGGGGTGTGTTGGGGCGCTGAAAGAGAGATTTGAGAGGGTTAAATGCATGCTAAGGCTGATTTCTTGGTAATGTCCATGCAACTTATACTGATATTAAAATATATACGGGACAGTTTTTGTTTTTTTGGATGTGACAGTTTGTGTAACTCATTACTATTGGACTCTTTATGTGTTTTGGCTAGTGTTGGTATGATAAAGTAAGCGAGCCTAATTCCCAGCTTAGAAAAGCAGCCAAAGGAGCATTAGAAGATCATCCATTTTCAGTTTATAACTAGAAAGAAATGATTTTGTACCCAATAATTAAGAATACCCTTGTCATTGTAAGCAAAAATATTTGTGACGTAGGCCATACAATTCTACCAAATGCTTGGGTGGGCAGGTTTGTTTGTTTTTT
>JAOTRH010000016.1:10087815-10098687 GCA_034768845.1 Heliamphora exappendiculata | reverse complement strand
AAAAAAATGAAAATTGGCTGAGTTGGCAGAGTTGTGGCTGGGGTTGTGTCTGAATGGTTGTGCCCGTAGTCTCTCTCTCTTTCAGGTATGGTGCTGGCTGTTGGGGCTGATTTATTTATTTATTTATTTATTATTTTTTTTCCAAAAAATGTCTTAATTGTCAAAAAGCCAAAATATGATTTGAAAGGAATTTTTTAATCTATACTATCATACTAAAAAAAAAAGAGAGGAGTAAGGGGTAATTTAATTTTTTAGTGAAGCCTCCCGCTTTAATTTAGTCATTTTATAAAAAAAATAAATATATAAAAAAATTTATTAATAAAAATGCAAAAACAAATTATCTTATAAAGTTAATTATGGAGTTTTTAAATGCATATACTATTTTATTCGGAACGAAATACTCAAGTTTTTATGTACGAATGCTCAATACACACGACTGATGTACTTAAAAAAAATTAAAATTGTTTCTAATATTTCATTAATTAACTCCACACTCCACCTTGCAGATGTATTTAGTGTTTTTTTATTAACTAATTTTATACTCCACGTTGTTATGAAAACTATTTTTAAATAGAAGTTTGTGCGCACAATTTATTACTTAAGTATATTCACAAGTGCAAATTTTTATGTATAATATACAAACATTTTATGTTTAATTTTTTTTTCTTAAAATTTAAATTTTTATTTTTATTTTTATCTTAATATTTTATAAAATAAATAAAAATATACATAGCTAGGCCATAAACCCTAGTAATAATATAAATATAGATAGATTACAACTTTATTTAATAACTTGACTTAAAATTTAAGCCTTTTTTCTTTAAAATGTTAGTCAAATAAACAAAAGATCTATTTACTTAAAAAATAACTTTAAGTGGAGAGGAAAAATATTATAATTTGAAAATTAATTTTTTATGACTTGAAAAAAACTAAAAATTAAACTTTAAACTGGAGGCAAAACGAGATTATGGAGGCATGAGATGACCACTAAACACTCCCGAGCTGTTTGATTGTTTATTTGTAGGCTTAAATTAAATGCAATAATCATGTTATGCTTACCTTTTTATATCAATTTTTGTTTATTATTTGATACGCTACACTCACACCCTTTTATGTAGTGTGTCCCGTGCGAATAACAAACTTAATTCTTAACAAACAAACTTGAAAGGTTATATATGCAAAAGAAGGTTTACTGAGAAGTACACAACAGCAATTTAAAAATTATTTTTTTTTTAGTAAAAAAGTCAAATTAAGTTTAAAATAAGTTATTTGATAACTTAATTTTTAAGTTAAATTTTTTTTTTTTAAAGATGGTTGTTTATGTAAAAAATTAATTTTTTTACTTTTTGTTTAAAGTAGATAATTTTATCTTTTTATATGTTTGATATTAATAATTATATGTAATTAGTAATAATAGTAAATAAATTATGAATAAAAAATATTATTAAATTTTAAAAGTGGTAAAAATTTAAATAAAATATTATGAGAGTTTAAATTTTAATTCTACTTTTTAATGTTTTAATTTTTTTTTCACCAACGGAGCAGCTTTGACTTTTTAGTATTTTTAATTAAAAAAATTAAAAAATCAACTTCGGCAATCATGGCCTGAAAGAAAGCTTACAACAGACTTTCAAAAATCGAAAAAATAAAAAGAAGCTAATTACTTACAACAGCCTCAATGTTGATCAGATATTGGAGCACATCAATGATTCTGAGGCTACATGTTCTATTATTGTGTTAAAGTTATCCAGGAAGTCAAAAATTTATTGTGTTCAAGGAGAAGTTATCCAGGAAGTCAAAAATATTTCATCAGTATGTTAATGTTGAGTTTTCAACCAATACATAACACATACTCCCATTTACAAAAAATATTTTCACAGTACAAGGACAACAGTTGCAATTTTTCCAAGCATCTTTCTGACAGTCTATTTTATAAATAACTAACTATCCAATTCTTTGTCTATTTTACCCTACATTAAGAAATCAAATAGCATGTATGTATTAATTAAACACATCACAAAACACATCATATCAACTCGTTGACATAGTATTCTCGACTTACAAAATAATTTATCTTTTACAAGGAATTCATATTATCATTGCCTAGATAAGAATATCAATTGCGAGTACACAATACCATTCTGAGACAAGGACTATACAACCACCCATTGGTTAGTTACCATAAGAAGACCAAGGGAGAAAACAGAAGAGTTTCCCCAACTGCTAGGTTTTGTTTGATCCTGACTCTGTGACTCAGAACTGCTCCATTTCCCATTTTTGTCAGTGATAACATTCCTTCTTGTTTGACAATCAGGGTAGCCAAGCTGATTGGAGATAAAAGGGCTGTGGTTGCAGAAAGAGGCTTCAACCGCCCTTACTCAAAGGTCATCGTCTCAAATTGCGGTTTGTTGGAATGACTCAGAAAGCCTTTCAACCTGGGTATTCCATTTTTTTGTAAGAGAAAACAGATTATGCAACAAAATGTATTTTATTGCTGCTGCTCACAAAAATTACAATACAGTTTCTCATTATCTAAGTTTGGCTGGCTTAAAAGCTAAAAATATGGGAAAAGTTGCAGGCGTTTTCTATGCATGGGCTCGAAATACCACAAGGAGAGAGAGAGAGAGAGCATTGTCATGGTCTTCCAATGAGTGTACATGTCACTTTTGGCACAAGCATTCTGTCATTAGAGTTCAAATTCTAGTCCTGTATGAGAACCATTTTGACCCCCCTTCAAAGATGAATAATTTGGTAATTCAACTTGAACCAGGAGTCAGTTTCATTCTTTTTGCAGATGGAGACATGAATAATTTCTTGACTGAAGCAACAGGATCATCCACCTGTAATAAAGAAGGAATCAATCACTTCGCCGAAAACATAAATACTAGAGAGAGAAAAAAGCAAAAATATGCATCTCTAACGAAAATTCAACGATGATGGGTGAAAACAGAGCAACAGAGCATGAGTTCATGACAACTATGGGAATGATATATTTACTGCTGTCACCACGCATGATTGGTAGCATCAGGATCTAATTTTGAAATGCATTTTAGGTTAACACATTCGAGACTACCTAATTAAAAATGTGCCTTAAAGATAGGAGGGGCGATTGTCCCCTCCTGAAACTCTTGCCCCATCCACAGGCAGTGGCAGTGACATCCCCATCCAAACCCATATCAATAGAGTCTCCTGATCAAAATGAATCTTTCTCATAAAAAAGGATGTCGGTATGTCAACATCCACCTGAAGATTATGCTTGTTCTTTGCCATTATAAAACGAGATTTCAAATTACCTCAATCAAGGAAGATGACGAAGCATTTGTGGATGGACAAGAAAACTCCTTCTGCCGTTGTAAAGCAGATAGTGTTTGTTGCCATCCTGGTGATGAATTGTCGATTAAAGCAATCCAGGGGCAAAAAGGCCTGTGCTGCCTGATTGGATCAAATCCCATTTCTTTATCTAATAGTCCCTGATCTTTATTCTTACCTGGAATATTGGAGAGACTTAATTGTTAATCTTTTCATAAAAGAAGAGGATATAATAATAAAGCAAACTAAAAGTAGCGAGGATAATCTATAGTCTTATAAAGAGAGAAGCAAATGAAGCCAACATAAAATGTCAATATTCATGCTCAATGATTGTTAACAGAAGGATCCATTAATAATCATTAAACCTCAAGCATATTCAAGAGCATTTTTGTGACTTTATAACACCACTCAGATTGATTTTTGAAGTTTTCCAGTTATTTCCAGGAAAAGGTAAGAGTAGGGGAACAACATCCCATATGTTTTACAGAATTCTATTTGTATTTGCAGAATGAAATTTGTTGTTAATAAAGTCCACTCAAAGCAAACTGAAACCTTTCCTCTCTTCTTCTTCCTCTTTTTTTTGTTTTTTTTGATAAGCAAAAGCAATCTGAACCAGATAACAAGTTAAAAAAGTTAGTCTTAACTACTTGTCATCACAATGGAATGACATACAGGTTAGCAACTAGTCCATTCAACTCATGGTCCCCATTACGGCAGATAAAAATGTACAACCCCAGCCTACAGGATTCGAGTTCTTCATAATTGGGTTCGGTGACAGGTTAAGTTTGGTTCTTAATCTTATCCTGAATTCAAGAACGAGATTACAAATGAGGAAGAAGCACAAATTCAAAAACCAAGACCACCTGTTAATTCAACAAAGGCCTCCAATGTCCAACCTTCAAACCAGATTCATTTGACCTCTTAAAATTGAATCACCTTGCACTTAATCTACGGCGCAAGATAGATAGTCTATTGTTTACCAAAATAAACAAATCTCCGTCGAGTTCGACAGGAACTTTGATGTATCAAGCGATTGTACTAGGGTTCTTTGCCTTGTTTCAGGATTTCACCAGAAAAATCACAAACAACCAGATTCAAAAACAATAAAAGGAATTTTATTACTTTGAACTGGAATTGAGACCGATTACAAGAACTACAATCTACTCCTATGAACTGGAAATGAAAATTATAAGTAAAATAAACAAAAGATAAAAAAAAAATAGATAGTTTCCCAAGTTGTGTAAGCGTGCCTTTACAGTGTTTACAATACTAATATTTATAGAAAACTACATTAATAACTTCTTGCAACCGCTCATAACTTCTCATTACACATGTTTCTCCTACAATGTCAAGTGTCACTTTATAGAAATAACTTCTAATGACTGCTGATTTTCTCTTGAAGCACCACTTGCCACCTTCTATAATAATTTATATGGACATTTTAAATATATAATTATTTTCTATTAAGCCTTTATAAAATATGGTAGGCTATTAAATATAAAATAATATTCTCAATAGAAAATTGTTAATTATGGTGTAAACACCTATATAATGATTTAATTCCTAATAGCGATTACACAAACCCAGTTGCCACACTAGGCGAGGTTTATCAAGAATCTATATCATTACATAATCCAGAAACCCAACAACGTCACAACAAATCTGTTTCTTTGTCACTTGGTCCCATAAGTCCTAGCTTAGGATTGGAAACATCAGTCCTGTTCTTGTCATACTTTTAAATCATGTAAAATCTGCTCTACAAGGACTGGTATGCCTTGTCAATAGTTTTCTGTTGGACACTTTCATGCCAAAACAGATACGGAAATCTGCATCTAAGGTAGTTTCTTTCTGGAATGCCTAATACCCAACCGAGTTTCCCAGCATTTCTAAAGCCATGGCAGGTTTCTTAAGTTAATACTACTGAGCATATCCTATTGTTCTCATTTATTCCCTGTCCATAACCTTTTTGAGGAAGTTCTTATATTGCAGAAGCTAACATTCCATATATAACAAACTAGTGTTTTTTAATATATAACATGCGTTCATTAACTCAAGACAATGTGCAGGAGATCCATCATTGACACTATTTTCAACTGAATCCTACTTTAGAAGATCAAGTTTCCCAAATTTATGTACAGTGCTTTAGCAGGCTATGATGTGGACTGTGGAAGATTTTAAAATTGACATTATTTCATGGTCTAAATAAGAGTAAGATGATAAGACGAGAAAGAGAGTACAACGTACACCATTTTGCATGGGGTGGTGCTTGTGGAGGAGAGGAATCATAGACCTTTTAATGTGTACCTTCTGAATATTAGACTTCTTTTTAGTTTTCTGTATAATTGGTGTGAAGGAAGTTATGGAGAGGAATCACAGATCTTTTGGTGTGTATCTTCTGAAGATCAGTTTTTTTTTTTGGTCTAACCGTATAGTTACTGTAAAGGAAAGGTTACCTACTCCTTGGTAATATAGTGTTTTGGATTTAGTTGATATGATGAAGGATAGGAGCATACATGAGTGAGTAGTTTTATTTGCTTTTGTCTTTATTTCTATTTTTTTTATAAAGGTACATTGGGTGTATAAAGGAGGAAGAGAGGGGAAGAGACACGAGGTTGAGACTGTTGGTTTTGTCACACATCCTCATCCATCAAGGTTAAGTATATCTCATGCCTAGCCAGGGAAGTCAACTGATATCAAGCACAACCATGTGAATCCAAAACCAATTTTCAGAGATGAGGCAACAAAAGTAAATGCTCTCTCTTCTATATAATCGAAGGACTGAAAAGAGTATATATATATGGTGGGGAAAATGTGAGCTATCAAGCATGAAAACACCATCAAGTATAAGGATAGCCAGAAGATGAATAGAATGAAGTGAGGTCTATTTCCAGTAGACCCTTTCAGCATCCCAAATCGACAAAACGAACAAGTTGTACTGGGGTTTGCAATTTGCAAGTTCATAATGTAAAAGTAACTCCCCAATGGCTAAGATTGTAATGGCCTAAACTGTAAGTAAGTTGGCCAGCAGGTGAGGGTTAAGAAAGGAGAATATCGCAGACTTCAATCGAAAGACATTTTAAACTCCATATAGCAAGCTAGACATAAAGCAATAAAAAATATTTGGTAGAAAATTATGCAGAATTAACCACAGGAGTATGTCTGAAGATTTGAAGAGCACAAAATGCATCACCAAGTGGTCATAGCTTCAGAAGGATTGATTTAAAGCAACAGAGAGAGGAGAATAAAATCTGTTAAAATAAATAATAAATATGGTTCCTTTTAAAATGCACCAAGAAACAAGCACGGAAAAAAAGAAACCTATCTTCCATTTATAAATTAAGGATGCTAAATACCAACATTAGATGCAAACTAATGATCAATTTTCTTTTTCTTTTTAAAAAAAAGAAAAATCAATGCCATGAAACATGGTTAAAGAAGATCAGCTATAAGCCTGCTTACCTATGCCCCAGGGCACGACATCATTGTTCACAGGCTGCACTCTCGCCTCTACCCCACTGCCATCCTGGGTATCAACTAGTTTGCCACATACCATATCTGTTACAGGATTCTGTTGCAGATAACTAGCATTGACCTCACCTGTCATTGAAATGTCGTTTTCAACAATCTCCCCATTTCTACTAGTGACATGCACATCTGTGGTAGCCACAGAATATTCCCCAACTTGAGAACTACTACCAACCCCCTCTCCCGGATTACCTGCTGCCATAATTTCAGCATTTTCTGGCATTTTATCCTTTTCACTGTTGCCATCCACTAAATTTGGAGAGCTCTCTGTTGGATTTTCCATATTGGAATCTGGTGTACTGGTTGCAGGGAATCCCTGGAAAGTACTTTTAGGTCCCTCGGATGAAGTATTACAGTTTGCTTCATTTCCAAGTATATCGCCTTGCTCATTGATGTCACTATTAAAACATGACATAGAATCACATTGTCCATCATCAACTTGCTTACCGTGTAATAACACCATATCTTCTGACTGAAAACATTGCCTAGTAAGAGTGTTTTCCAGGTGATTTTTACCTCCCCGAAATGAATTCTTAACACATAGGCGATCCCTAAAATTTGGATCAGAGGAAATTCGAGCTCTCAAATTTCGTCCAATTAAAGGCAAAGAAATTTTTGCTCTGAAGTTCTGTTTTGTTGGTGAAGGACCCCCTGCAATTGTCAAATTTAAATTCAACTGTCTTTCACCTGAAGATATGGCACTAGTAGAGGCATTATTAAATGTGCCTTCCCTATTTTCAACATCGTTTACCATACCCAAATCATGGGTTCCAGAAGTCCCAACGTCACCATGAATGGCATCCTCTTCATGATGAGCAGAATTATGTTCACCATTGACTTCTGTGCATCCAACTATTCTGAAAAACTCCAAAGGCCGTGGAACTGTAGAGAAAGTCCATAACCCAACACTGGCTCCACAGAGCCTACAGTCTAGAACAACAGAATTGGGATCATACTGCACTCTGCCAAAAGCCACAAGATCATTATTTGTCCCCACATTGTCATCCATACCAGAAGAATAGATAACAATACTAGAATTATGTCCATTAGAGACCCCACAAGATAAATCTGAGAGATTGGCATCTTTAGTAGACTGATACTGCTGGTCCTTGCAGTCAACAATATAAGGAAGTGAACGAGGTTCCCAACCACATAAACTAATGACTTTTTGTGCCTGCAATATTTTGAAACATCAAAAATCTTAATCAAGAATACAGCAACATTGAGAGCTCATCAAAAGCATCCGCAAACAGTTCATCTAACAGTAATGGGAATATAAGATTGAGTATAATGTAACTAGTGATGAAAGGTTGTATAGAAAACTCTACTAATATCAGTCACAAATTCACAATGATATGCATAACGCAACCAATATCAAAAGTTACTAATTGTTGAGTTTTGCCCCAAATTTCCGGCCAGAGAGGTCTTTAGGCCGTCCAAACAGCTCCGTCTTGAAGGTGTGGCTTATTGCACTTTTGGGGGTTTTCTGGCGGAGGATTATAATAAATATAAGGCCCTGTTGTGTTATAAAGTTAAGGGAGACACTCAATAATCATTGAGAGAGGCTCCAAAAAAGAGTATTGAGAGAGGCTTAGTTTTGCGCTAAAGAGATTAAGAGAGAACTTGTAATCTGTATTGACTATAGTGGATTGATAGCTCCTCGCCCGTGAACGTAAACACTTTGCCGAATCACGTATATTCTTCTATTTTTGTGATTGCTCGTTTTCTTTCATTGTTTTGTGTGGATTAAAGCCAACGGTGTGCCCGTTGCATAACAAGTGGTATAAGAGTTTTGGGTTAAGGTTTTGATCAAGTACTAAGGATTTGGTGATTTAACAAGGAGTTTCCAAGGTGTCACTTGGCAAGGAAAAGAAGTCAGAAAAGATGACCGACGACGATTGAGAGGAACTTGATGCTAAGGTTGCAAGTGCGATTTGGTGGAATCTCAGAGATAAGGTTATTCACAACGTAATCAACGTAAAAATAGAAGAAGAGATCTGGCAGAAGCTAGAAAGTTTCTACATGAAGAAAAATTTGGCAAATAAGTTGTGCGTGAAGAAACAATTGTATGGACTGCAGATAAAATATGGATGGCGGATAAAAGAAGGTACAAGTCTGTTAGAACATTTGAATGCTTTTAACATGCTCATTACATAGTTAACAAGCTTTGATGTTAAAAGTTGATGAGGAGGATAAAGCGGTACTCCTATTAGCATTACTTCCTACATTCTTTGATCATCTCGTGACAACATTAATGTATGAAAAAGAGATGTTAAAACTAGAATAGGTGACCGGTGCTTTCCCATCACATGAAAAGATGAAAAGGAATGATGAAAAGGATGCAAAGATTGGTCGTGACCAAGTTTGAGTTGAGCCAAGGAAGGAGTAAGTCAAAGGAGCAGGGTTCTAGCTGAGGAAGGTCTCAGTCCAAGTCACGGGCAAACAAGGATGTGGAGTGCTTCTACTGCTACAAAACTAATTATTACAAGAACTAATGCTAAGAATTAAAGAAGCGTATGGAGTAGAAGAAGAAGGGACTGCAGAACGCCACAAAGATAAGATTGATCAAAATCTAACTAAAATAAAAATGTACCTATAGGAATTGCAAAAAAGAGAACGAAAATGGACTGCGGAATGCCACAAAGAAAACAATGAAAGGGGCTCCAAAGAAAGAAGACAAAATCCCAACGACAAATGAATCTTTTTAGCGTTTTTAATAAATTAAATAATCTAAATTATGCTTTTTAATACTCAAAATGTTCTTATATCAAAAGAGACAATATATTACTTGCTATGGTACTATTTTAGTTCTCAAAAACTACGTATAACTCCTAACATACTCATTTGTGTATTCAAAACTTATCCAAAATATATTAGTGTTGTACCCAAAATGTACCAGTGTCATACCCAACAATTGGAAAAGCACCCGGTACTTTTTTGTGTACCCACTATGTATTTTTCCATACCAAAACCGTACCCGTACCTGTATGGCAACATTTTTACAGCACCCATGCTTCATAGTTGCAACACTAAATTTCTTCCATGTTTTATCGGGATGGGGACTTTAGGCCGGCTGGACAGTGCCGTCCTAAAGCTGCGAGTTATTTCGTTTTTAGGGTTTTCTGGTGGCGGATTATAAATATAAGGTCCTATTGTGTTCTAGGGTTAAAAGAGACACCAAATAGTCATTGAGAGAGGGTCCAAAAAAAGACAATATTAAGAGAGCCTTAGTTGTAGGCAGAGAGAGCGAGGGAGAACTTGTAATCCGTACTGATTATTGTCGATTGATTTCTTCTCGCTCGTGGATGTAGGTGTAACAAGCCGAAAAATTAAATAAAAATAATAAAATAAAAAAAAATAAAAAAAATAAATAAATAAAATTAAATAAATTACTGTTATTTGAATTGGACTGAGATTGCAACTGACGGATAAAAGGGGATTGAAATCCCCTCATTTGGACTGTCGGTACTCAATATTTATTGAATCGACGAATCGACCCCTTTAATTTATAGATTCAATGTTCGGTTAGGGCTAGGACAAGTATAAATTAAAGGACTTTGAGGGGTTTTCGGCACAAGAGAAAAGGAAAAGAAGAGAAAAAGAAAAAAAGAGAGAAAGAAGTGTTACCGTCAGCCGCTAGCCTCGCCGACCATCACCACCGAAGCTGCCAATCTCACCGCCAACCATCATCGACACCGACCATCACCGGCGACGCCCTCGACGACCTCGCCGACCATCACCGCCGCTGCCAACAAGCCCCAACGCCTTCGATTCCTCTTTCGGTTCAGTACTCTCTCTCCCCGTTTCTTTCTCTGCAATTTCTGATTTGTTTTGGCTACGTGATGTTTGGGTTAGGCCTTGTTTGGCCAGATTTTTTATTATTTTGAGTTTTGTTTTTGTTTGGGCTTAATATTTTCTATTTTTGGTTAAGTTTTGTTTAGGGTTTTTTATTAAGTAATAATAATAATAATAATAATAATAAGAAAAAGAAGAAGTTTTTATATATTAAAAAAAATGATGAATATTTTAAAAGTCTAA
>JAOTRH010000016.1:10067458-10084693 GCA_034768845.1 Heliamphora exappendiculata | reverse complement strand
CTTTTGTGTTGACACAAAACTAGTTTGTGTCGACACTAACTTTTTCGTACCTGAAGATCAACTTGAAAAACAGTTAGGGTGTCAAAGAATTTGATCAATTAGTGTTGACACAATTGATATACTTCAAGTATACTTTGCCTTAAAAGTGTTTGACTTAATTCTCAATTAAGATCAACATAAAATATTCTAATGAAAGAATTCTTAAGTGTTTGAATCTTTGGAGATAAAAGTTATAACTTTTTGGCTAAGGTGCCAACTTTGATTGTTCAAAATGTGTTAACACTTTCATTTTGAAAATGTAAAAATATTATCCATTTAAAATCATTTATTCTTAAAAAATAAATTATAAAAATTATCAAAATCAAATAAAAAAACCCTTGAGCTAACAATTTGTATCTCCCAAAGTCTAGTTATTCACCAGGATGACTCTTATTGATAGAATTCCTACTAAGGAATTGCTTGCTAAAAGGAATATCCTTCCTAATAACAACTTGCTATCATGTGCTCTGTGTGAGTCTGGAATTGAGTCCTCTTCTCATATGCTGATGGAATGCTTCTGGGCTTAGAGGGTTTTGTCTTGCATATTGTGTTGGTGACGGATAAGTTGGATTTGTTCTAGTATACTCACTGACCTGCTGGCTTGATGGAAGAGGGTGAGAGGGGAGGTGGCTAAGAAAATTTGGGCTTGTGTTCTCTATGCTACGATCTGGTCAATCTAGTTGACTCAGAATAGAAAGGTGTTTTGTTATGGAGAAATGGAGTGAGGTTTAGTAGTTGAGGAGACCAAGGTAAAGGCTGCACCATGGTCTACCTTTACCTTGGCCTAAAGCCTGCATTAATTCTACAGCCTTTTTGTTTGGCGATTTCCTCAATAGAATTGATGTTATGAAGAGGCTAAAGCTCAAGTGTTTGAATCCTTAGGTTGTGGGACTAGCTCTTTAAGGTTGGTGTTTTGGTTTTCTTCCTTTATTTTTGCTTATATTCCCTGTGTAGTAGGCTTTCTGACTTGCTTTTGGTTTATTTTTCATTCATTCTCTCAATCGGTTTTCAATTTGGTGCTTGTTTGGATATCCTCCTCCCTCCTTTGAAGAGAGTTGGTTGATGTTGTTCTTGTTTTGGTGATGAATAATTTTTCTTTCCTTTTGCTAATAAAAAAATTATTTTAGTTATTTTATTGTTATTATGCTATAAGTGAGGTGTATAACTATTAATGTGTGTACTGTGGTTAGCAAGATCCGTAGTTCAAGACTTTTAAATTTATTTTTCTAATTGAATTATTTTTAACGTGATAATATTTTTTTATTTTTATTTGTGTATGATAGTAGATTGATAATTAATTTTGAAATATTAAGAGAAGAAAAAAGCTTTAAATTTCTTTACGAAGCTTCAATTAAAGGAGAGACCTACTCATTTTTCACTCTCCTCTCATTTCTTTCATTTTTTTAACCATTAAATTAAAAATATCTTAATTATTAAAATTGACACATATGACAAATTAATTTCACTTCACTCCCTTCTCTATTTTAATATAAATGTATGTATAAGAATTGTAACAAACAAATACATGCACAAAGATAGTGTTTGGTTCAATAGAATAATTTTGTATATGAATATGATGACAATATATTAATACCTGCATTGAAATATTGTACATTCCATTAAATAAACAACTAGCAATTGCTTTTAGAATTAATATTTTATTATTTTGTGACTAATCAAATACCAAAATAAATATTAATCATCATTTCCCTCAACTATTCATTCTAATCAACCAAACATAGGGCAATTGCTCCATGCAATCCACAAACCCAAAAAACAAGCAAACAAAATCAAAAGCTGCAAGTTTGCAAAAGTTTTACTTGTGCTACAAGATTGTAGGCTTGGTTGGTAACTCAAAATTCATTAGATTATTTTATTTTATTTTATTTTATTTTATTTTATTTTGTTTTGTTTATTAGTTAAATTATTTTTTTTTAAAAAGACATATTGTAACTTGGCCTACTTAGTAAATCTTAGAAGTTTTTTATTTGATAAAACTTTTAGTTTTTTAGGTTTTTGTTTTAAAATAACAACATTTTCCTACATTAATGTTCATTAAAATCAACTTGTAATATATAAAAAAATAATAATTTTGTCTTTTCATACCGATATTTAGATATAGGGACAAAAAGCGAAAAGGGCGATTTTTTTAGTTCTTTAATGGTAGAGACAAACGAGCTTTCTTTTTTGTTTTGTTTTTGTTTTCGTTTTTATTTTTGCTTTTGCTTTTTGTTTCTGTTTTTTGTTTTTCGTTTTTGTTTTTTTTGAGTGGTTTTGCTTTTTAGGCTAAAAGGTCAAGTTTACCAGTTCTTTAATGGTAGAGACAAACGAGCTTTCGTTTTGTTTGTTTTTTTTTTTTTTTTAGGTGTTTTTGCTCTTTAGGCTAAACGACCCCTTCGTTTGGTGAACCACAGCATGGGATAGCTTTTTTAAATGGTTTTTTTTTTATTTTTAGTTTAAAAAAATTATGTTAATTCAAACAATGATACTTTTAAATTTCTCTTGTTACGAAAATTTTTTAAAAAATCATATAAGACAAAAAAAAAAGACACTTTAAAGCTTATATAAAGCTTTTTTCGTCTTTAATAAACTTTTTTAACTTTAAGTAAAATGTTATACTTTTAAATTTGTTTTTACTTGACGAATCAAGACAGTAAGAAAATTTAATAAAAATACAAAAAAAATAAAAAAATGAGAAAAAACTACAATAAAAAGCCAATAGAAATCTATCCCAAACCGACCCTATCAAAATTTAGTTTACTTAAAATCTTAGAAACCCAATAAATAATATGGGTGTGTGTCGTGTATTTAGCGAGCTCGTGTAATTAGAATTTCATAGTTATATAGCGATTAGAATTTTAAGATTTTATAATTAACAGTTAGGATTTTAGAGTTTTTACTTATAAATATGAGTTATATTATTCTAATTATTACGTGGAGAGTTGAATCAAATACGGTAGAGATGTAAAGATATATGAAAAAATACCGAGAACACGAGAATAACTCTTGAGTAGAAAAATGAGATTTATTTCAGGTTTCGAGTTATGAGTGTCAGGTTTTGGGTATTTTTGATATCAAGATTATACACTCTATAGTTATAATGAATTATCTCTCTTATTTATGAACGTAGACAAGTTGTGCTGAACCATGTAAATATTTGTGTGATTTTTCTTCGGTGTGTGCATGGTTATACTTCTGTTTGCGTTCGTAGATTGATAATTAAAATCTCAACAAGTGGTATGAGAGCCGATGGTAGACGATTCGAAACCTCGATGAAAAATCATAGCACATATATATTTTTTATCTCGATTTGTATAAATCAAAAAATATTTATTTTACACATAAAAAAAGAAGAAAAAAAGATGGCAACGCATGTAAGGCAAAACGCAATGCACTGAAAAATCAACAATAGGCGAAGTCAAATCAGAGAGCAATTTCCTAATTTGACATACGATTGGCAACTATTACACCTCGACAAAAGGTGGAGTAGCGATAAATACCTCAACAAATAGGTATTGGATATTTCGGTGTAAAAGTGTAGGCCATGTTGGTTCGAGTGTGGTAAATTAACGACAATGGCAGAATTGACATCGACGGCGGTTATCTTTAAAATAGTTTGCAGAATTCAAGGTATTGTAAAAATTGTTGCATATGTCTTATATTCTGCAAGCCCATATAATTAGGGTTTCATAATTATATAGTGGTTAGGATTTTAGAGTTTCATAATTATATGGCGACAAGGATTTTAGAATTTTTGCATATAAATATAAATTTTATTATTTTAATTATTTTGTAAAGAGTTAAATTAAATAGATAAACATGTAGAAAAATATGAAAAAATACTACGTGTACGTCAATAACTCTTAAGCGAAAAAACAAAATTTGTTTTAAAATTCAAATTATGAGTATCAACTTTTAATATATTTTTTATTTTAAAATTGCACACTTTTTAGTTATAATAAATTATCTTTCTCTCATCTATTGACGTACAAAAATTATACTAAATTACATAAATTTACTGTGTGATTTTTTTTTAACGTGTAAATGATTGTATTTCCTCCCAGCATTATCCTTCCTAGTTATTGGGATTCGAAACACACTTTACAAAGGCCGAGGTGCGAAAACTTTATAAACGAGGCATGGAATTTTGAGGAATAATTATAAGGACACAAAAATTATTTAAAAAATGTATGAACAGTCATTAATTTAAAAAAATGAGCTTATATTTATATTTTGTACGTTTTAAATTAAAATATTTTTTTTAAATATTTTTTTAATAAATTAGTAAATTATTTTTTATTTTTTAAAAAATTTGTTAAGCCAATGACGATTGGAGCTATTACTTGAAATAGTTATTTTAAAACTTTTTTATAAGTTTTTTTTTTATTTTTAATATTTTTTTACATTAGTTCAAACAATTATACATTTTAAATTTCTCCCGTTATGAAAAAAATTAAAAATACAAAAGAATGACGATATTTTTTTTAGAAAACAAGTTCATATAAAACTAAAAATACCTAAAAATCTATTTTAAGACCTTTCAAAGGCTGTTTTGTTATTAGTAAAATTGTTTTACGTTAGCTTAAATAATGATATATTTTTTAAATTTTTTTTGTTACGAAAAGCCACAAAAATAAAAACAAATAACTAATATAAAACTTTTTAAGACTCTTTTCGTCTTTAGTGAATTTTTTTTTATTAGTTTAAATAATAATATTTTTTAAATTCTCTCACTACAAAAAATCAAAAAAGTAAAAAAAATGACTATTTTTTTAAAAAAATTTTATATAAAACGAAAAAATCCTTGAAAAGACTTTTCAAGACTTTTTTCGCCTTTTGTGAATTTTTTTTACATTAACTCAAACAATAATAGTTTTAAAACTTTTCTCGTTACGAGAAATCAAAAAAGTAAAAATAAATGACTAATAATTTTTTTTAAAAAACTCATAAATCAAAAAAAGCCTTAATTAAGCTTTCTTTCAATTTTAGTGATTTTTTTTAAATTAGTTCAAATAATAATACTTTTTAAATTTTTCTTTACAACTTTAAACAAAATGACATATACTTTTAAATTTTTTTTATAATAATAAATTAAAAATATAAAAAAACTAGACAAAACTTTTTTTTAAAAATTAAAAAAAAACAAAAAGAAGTCATGAAAAAAAATTATATGAAAAATTATCCCAAACAGTAACGAAGCTCCAAGAGGCATCTGACTAAATCTAACTATTTTTTATAATTTTATTATAAAAAAATATCTTATTTTAATTTAACAATAAACAACTTAATCTATTTTCAAAAATTTTTTCATGTATCAACCGAACACTAAAAAATAAAAATGGTAAAATAAATTTTTTACAAATAAAAATTACATGAAAAATATTTTCCTAAAAAAATATTTTACGTTAAAACGAACGGAACCTTAATTTAGCTTTTTTTGTACAATTTTTTCTATTTTAATAATTTCTTTTGCATCAATTCAAATAAATATACTTTTTAAATTTATCGTGCAAAATATAATTGACTAAACAATAAAAATAGTTCCAAGGAGAGGAAAAACAGCCAATTATGGGGCTTTTCTATTTTTTTTTTAGTTTTTTTTTTCATTTTGAGTTAACTTTTTTCAATTTTGGCTCAAACAAATAGACTTTTCTAATTTATCTCATTACAAGATTAGAAAAAGTAAAAATATTTAAGCTAAAATATAAAAAAATGAATAAAAAACCTCCCAAAAAAAGTTATTAAGCTTTTTAGACCAAACATATGTTAATCCTATAATATTGTGGCCATCCATACACTTGTTGTGGGCAAAACTTTGGTTCCCTATAATTACTGTTATTTTAAGAGTCTTTGAAAACTTTTAATAATGCTAGAATTGTTTATAATGAACTTTTTCTTAAGTTTTTGAAACTCTTTATATATTATATTTAATTTTTATATATTATCGATATGAGATAAAATTTTACAATATTTCTCATTCAAATACGTAATACATTTGTCGCGTAATCTAAATTCTTTTCTATGTTGAGATGTGAGTAGCAATCTATTAACAGACACTAAACAGTTCAATTGTGTGCACAAAATATATTCTCAAAGCTTTTATTCATTTCTAAAGCATTTACTTCTCTATACACACCGCTATAAAATTCGTCACACGATCAAAGTTGACTATGATATACATATACTTTACCGCCTTATAACCAAAATAAAACCTATTTTACCCAAAAACAATATAAAATATAAAAACTAACCAGAAAATTATGTTTGACCAAAAAAATAAAATATTTCTCTCACTAACCAATTAGTCTGATTTACGTTTATTTAGAGAAAAATATAAAAATTTGGCCATAATAAACTAAAGAATCGAATGAACGTTTTACTTTTTTAATTTCTCTCTTGAAAGACAAACTACAAAAAAAAAAAAAATACACTTTGTTAGAGAAAAAGGTTGTAAAACCTATAATTGATCCATGTGTTCCAACTTCTACAAGTAAAGTCGCAAGTAAACTTATCTAAGTTTATTGGACTATTATATGTTATGTTTGAAAAATTATTAAGTACTCCGATAATATCACGTAACATTATTTACGTAATATTTTTAATAAAAAAAATATTAATACACACGAAGTGAATTAACTTTTATCTCTTATTTACCCAATAAAAATAAATCACCATTATTCTACTCAAAATATTTTTTACTGCATGATTAAATAAAAACACTACATAAATAATATCACATAATGCACCAGAACTACCTAGTAATTACTCATTACCTTATAATATCCATAATCAAATGAGTTTCCATGAATATTATAGACTCAAAATTGTTTTTAAGAATTCTAACTCCTTTATTAAAAAAAAAAAACCACTTTTCAGTTCCATTGTTGGCATAACAAAAAAGTTTATTGATTTTTTATCAAGAAAAAGCTTATACACGTATAAATTAATTTAATTTTTAATTGTAGAAAATGATAATCATCCCATCACCAAAAGAAAGTTCTCTTTTCAAAGTAAATGATTCAAAAAAAAAAGATTAAATTCTAAACAAGGTTAAAAAAAAGTAAACATTTTCCAAATAAATATTTATAATGATAGACATGCTCAACATGCTCAATCGTCAACTATTATTTATTTCAATAAAAATTTTGAATTTGTTGTTGTTTATATAAACTTTATTTAATTAATTCAAGAATAAATTTCAAAAATTTTAAAAATGATAAGAACAATTCTACTCTTGAATTTCTTATAGTGATTGAATCCTCATCATTAAAAGATATTTTTAAAAATAAAAATTTTTAACCGTAAAATTTAATTTTGAACTAATTTTAACTTCTTTTTTTTTTAAAATGAGTCACAAAAAGAGAATACATTTTTAAAAGGATAAACTTCTAACCGTAGCATTTTATAATTGAGTTTACCTCAGCTACTCTTTTCAAATGTGTTCAAAAGAGAACATATTTTAAAAAAATATGAGTGATCTTATTATACCCCCGTTTGAATAACTTACTTATTGACTTATTAACCTTATAAGCAGCTAAATAAACAATTTCGTTTGATTTGTCAAATAAACAAAATTTAAACCCATAAACAAATAAATCAATAAATAAATAAGCCAAATAAACAACCTTTAAACAAGATTTAAACCAAACATTGTCGCTTATTTAAGTAAATAAGCAAAAATAAACAAATAAACTACTTAAAAGCTAAAATAGTCAAACAAACTTGTTTATTTCTATTTTTGCTTAATTCACAATATGCAAATAAGCAAATAAATCATTTACCCAAATAGAACCTAAATTAATTTTTCATAAAATAGTGAATTCTTTAATCAGCACCAAAAGTGACTTCAATAAACTTGTCATGTGAGATAGGCAAAGAGGGAAGAAGAGACTTGAAAATTGATAAATCAATTTTATTCCCAAATTTTGTATGTGATTAAATCTTCACCGTTAAAAGATATTTTAAAAAATATGAGTTTTTTATGGTAGGATCTAAAGCTTTAATTAATTTCGGCCGGTCTTCACAAATCGTGTTAAGAGAAGCAAAAACATATTTTTTAAATATAAATTTCCGACCGTAAAATCTATGTTTGAGCTAATTTCAACCGCTCTTTTCATATATGTACGAAAAGACAAAACACATTTTAAAAAATAAGCTTTCTTATTATATTAAGTGTGAACATATTTTTTAAAATGTGAACTTTCGACTATAGGGTCAATGTTTGAGTTAATCTCAGCTGCTCTTTTCATATACCTTCTAGAAGAGAAAACACATTATGAAAAATGAGCTATCTTATTATATTAATTTTCACAAAGAAATCAACTCTTTAATCGCCACCAAAAGTAGTGGATTCCATGTATCCAATTATTTCAGTACATCAATAACTTCAATTTTTTTCAAACAATAAAATTTTTAATAAAAAAGCGACAATATCATGGGTAATGAAAATAGGAGGAAGAATAGACCTAAATTGACATGAGATACCATATTAAAAAAATATATGAATCTATTAAAACTAACTGAAAATATAACTCTTAACAAAGTAAAATGGCGTAAAATGATTCATATAATCGACCCCAATTGATTAGGACTAACGCTTGGTTTGGTTTGGTAATAAAATTTCTAATGTATTGATACAAAATAGGTACCATACAAATAATCTATAATGAATAACATTAATTATATATTGATATAAATGTATATTCAGATCATTAATCTATAAGGAAACAGTATGACACCAACAGGAAGTGCAACATAAGTTGGTTTGCATATTTACCTGCCAATTGTACAGCTGCAATTTCAATCCATCAATAATTTACCCCTCAAATCATCTAAGGCAATCTGACTTTGAGCTGCAGAACACACAAGGAAAGCCACCTTTAGATTCTGCACCAAATCCACCTGAATGGAAAAAGTGTGAACTCCCCTCTTTGCATAGCTTCCCATACGAGGAACTAACAAAGAACAAACCATTTCTAGAATCCCTACAAACCATTAACACCCAGAGCACCTTCATGAAATGGTTCACAAAGACACAAAGATGGTGTTTGGAATTGCTGAAACTAGTAGCCTATAAATCGTAACTTATAACAGAAGTTGTGAGTGTTTAGTAAAAATTATAACTTCTAGTTAAAATAAAAGAAAAAATAATTATAATTTTGAATATTTGGAAAATATTGTACCTTATAACTAAAATTTAATAGCAGAAAACTAAAAGCTACTAATAGTAGCTTTGCCAAACACCCCCAAAGATTGCAAGCTAGATAGCATACTCTTAATGGGAGTAAGATTGTAACACTTCATCCTACATCGTTTGGGTAGGAAAAGTTTGCAGCTGAGTTCACTTTTCTTTCTAGTAACTTGCGCGTTTAAAGTCTCGAGGATTAAGCCTAAAATAGACTAACATTGTAGTTTGGGATGAGGACATTAAAATTCGTATAAAATAAGAACCTACTTTATGGTATGCATGGGCCACTAGTGGTGAGAGTTACTTCTACAGGCTCTATGAGACACCTCTTAGTCTTGGGTTCTAAAAGTGGGAATGACACGTTTTCCAAAACTAAGTGCTACATCATGCACCACACAAGGACATGTGGTTCTATGATGAGGAATATGTAACATTCTATCCCACATTAACTAGTTAGGAAAAGTTCTTAGTTTATACAAGGGAATTCACATTCGTTTCTAGAAACAACACATTTTGAAGCCGTGAAGGCCTAGCTCAAAGTGGACAAGATTTTATGGATATGGATTGGGACATTACGAGTACTCCCACTTCCAAGAAGCCAGTCTTCACTTGAACCTCTCCACGACCACATCCCTAGGCTAAAACTAATGGGCAGCCATAAATAAATAGTAAGCAATAACCTCACTTTGCAACCTAAATTAAAATTCAAATATGCCATATTATGCACCTCCCCTGTCGAAATAGATTCACAAAAACCAATTAATGCAAAGCCCTTACAAAGCCTCAAAACACAACAAAAGTAAATCTCAAATATCTCAAATCCTCCATTGTCCACAAAACATGATAGTGTCAACTACAAAAAACATGATAGTGTCCACAAAACATTATTATTAAAAGCCGTGCAAGCTTATTATTATGTGAAATAAGCTTGCACGGCTTTTAAGGCAACTAAAAAAAAGCCAAATCTTTTTTCTCTTTTTTTTCTTTTAACATCTACTTTTTCAAATTATCCCAAACACTCTTACTTTTCTGTATTCTTCTCTTTTTTTAAAAAGCTAAGCCTCTTAAAAACCAAGCTTAAAAGCTATCCCAAACAGGCACTTAGTTTAATTTGGTTATATTCCTTGCAAAGGTAATCCCATTCCTTATTTCTTTTTCCTTTTTTTTTTTTGGCAAATTGCCTAAATTACTATTCTAATATCACTGTTCAAACTTCAAGAATAGTCTTAATTTCAGCTCCAAAACTCTTACTTTCTAGCTCTACTCAAATCTAAACCATTCTCCCTTGCTTCGTTCTTTAATTCTACACCTAAATACCCAATGTACCTGCTGTCCAGGCCCTACCAGAAGCCACTTGTGTGAAAATCCTGCAACCGGCCCTCCTGGAAATCGAGTCAAGTCCCCCACCTTTTGCTCTCCAAACCCTACAAACTTTCTTCTCCCTCAAAGAACCCAAGCCCTAGAAACTTACCTAATTCTAGCGCAACACAAATACAGCCGTGGGAAGCTTTAGTCCCGAGTTCCCTAAGCTGTTTTACATCAGTTTCAGAATCAGAACAAGCAATCCAAATATCTTCAACCTACATTTCTCTTTGAACTGCCACAACGGTTACTAATGCAGCTCTCAAATCAAAACTAGTGTCACACAGATGATGAACTTCAATTGTTAATATATAATTAATTTTTAACAGTGACGAATTTTGATAAAAGCCATTACTTTGCGAAGGATCGCCTTAGAAAGTTAAAAGTAAAATATATGCAATGATTATCAACAAATAATTACCATCCATGGGCCATGTTTTATCAAGGCAGGAAAAATCAGGAAAGTAGCGACGCCTGCACGGGAGCAGGGCCACAGTAGGGTAGTTTGTAGACCTTAAGAAGATCAAATGGTAGAAGAGAAGCAATGGTGTCGATGAGTAATTAAAATTAAAAAGATAGAAAATAAGAAAATAGAGGTAAAAAATGATATAAAAGTGTAATATTTCTGTGGATGGAGTGGGAAAAGCAAATTTCATACCCCACTTCCCATCATGTGAGGGAAAAACCAGTGTGGAATGAGGTCGGGTTGCAGGGTAGGAAAATTTGTTATCCCTAATAGCCATGCGACGAATTACAGTAGAACACATAAAGAGCAAATAATCAACTTTACATGAGAAATGGCACGAAGATAAATTGTGAAGTGTGAAATGATGGAGGATAAATTGTAATTTTCTCATGCAATAGATAGGAGAACAAAATGGTAATGTTTCCATTTTTATAGCTAGTCTATTGTTGCGCTGTGTCTATCATGAAAAACATCGGATCTCATGTTCTCCATCGCATTCCCTAACATGATTCATTCACCATCACGAAACGAATCCGAGAACATTTTTTAAGGACCTTATGCCATGTCTTTGCTAAGTTAGAACATCTGAGAACATCAAGATGTTGCATAGAATCTTCAAATATTTGTTCACTAGGATTTCCCATCCGTCAGTTTGCTTCAGTAGCAAGATATTGGTTTAATCTCTCGAATTTTGGTATCCATGCTCGGTAGGACGTCCGAACAGCATTGGAGAACTGAAAAATGGGTCGACATAGGCGCAGGATCTCTGTAGAAGGCAGAGAAACCGAGACATGTTTAAGACGGATCAATCGGTCTAAAAGACGAATAGATCGGTCTAAAGACGGATCAATCAGTCTGAGCGCAATAGCAATTTTCTGCGCGGCAGTTAGAGTTAAGTTTTGACATAGGAGCTGCATATATAATGGTTTTAAGTTTCATAGAAACCCTAAGGTCGTCTATACACTTGAGAAGGCTCAGTAGAGAGGCTAGAGAGAGTATAGAGAGACAGCAAGAGGCTCAAGTTTGAGGCCACAAATACAGCGTGAGTGTGAGAGAGAGTGATTGTAATCCTTATTAATAATAGTGCATTCTTTCTTCTTGTCCCATGGAGGTAGGCAATCAGCCGAATCACGTATATTCGTGTTTTTGTTTTTATTCTTTACTTGCTTTGTGTAGATTGAAGGCTACGTTCTTGTTTTCGCGGCGTAGGAAATTTGTGCCCTTAAAATCCCAACAACTGGTATCAGAGCATTGGTTATTGGCTTGATCACTCGATTGCATTAAAGATGGTAAACATCAGATACGAAGTTGAAAAGTTTACTGGTAAGAATAACTTCTCCCTGTAGCAGAGACGGATGAAAGATCGGCTGATCCAGCAAGAGGTCTTCAAGGTGTTACTCGGCAAAGCAAAAAAGTCAGAGAAGATGACTGATGGCGATTGGGAGGACATTGATTCCAAGGCTGCGAATTCGATTCGGTTGAATCTGGGAAACAAGGTTATTCACAACGTACTTGATGTGGAGACAGCGCACGAGATCTGACAGAAGCTGAAAGATCTCTATATGAAGAGAAATCTGGCCAATAAGTTGTACGTGAAGAAG
This sequence comes from Heliamphora exappendiculata, assembly GCA_034768845.1. Lineage (NCBI taxonomy): Eukaryota > Viridiplantae > Streptophyta > Magnoliopsida > Ericales > Sarraceniaceae > Heliamphora > Heliamphora exappendiculata. The sequence goes on along the minus strand of JAOTRH010000016.1, from coordinate 10,072,038 downwards.
CAATTGCATGGACTACAAATGAGAGAAAGTACAAACCTTTTGGAACATCTCAACGTGTTTAATATGCTCATCACACAGTTATCCGGGTTTAGAGTAAAAGTTGATAATGAGAATAAGATGATACTTCTATTGGTATCGCTTCCAACATCCTATGATCATTTAGTGACGATTCTGATGTACGAAAAGAACATTCTAGAATTTGAAGAGGCCACTGGTGCTCTTTTGTCACATGAGGAGATGAAGAGGAATGGTGAATCAGATGCAGATGGACTGTTGTTGGCTAAGTCTGAGTCAAGCAGAGGAATGAGTAGATCCAGTGAGGAGGGTTCCAATAGAGGGAGATCCTGGTCCAAGTCACGTGCAAGAAAGAACATGAAATGCTTCTATTGCCACAAAACTAGTCATTTTAAGAGCCAGTGCCAAGAATTAAAGCAACATCTAAAAGAAAAGAAAAATGAAAAAGCGTCTGCAGAATTCGTCAGTTTTGTCGAAGAATCGTCAAACAGTGAGGTTGACGGAGATGCACTTTCAGTTTCTTCAGATTTTGATTTTTTGTCAAAGTCATGGATATTAGATTTAGGATACTCATACCATATGTGTCCAGTTAGAAAATGGTTTGGCTCGTATAAGTCTTGCAACGGGAGTACTGTTCTAATGGAGAATGACTCAGTACATCAGTCAATTGGAATAGGTACAGTCAAAATCAGGATGTTTGACGGGGTTGTAAGGACTTTAGAGAACGTCAGGCATGTTCCGGGGTTAAAGAAGAACTTGGTTTCTTTGAAAATTTTGGATTCTCTACGTTATGGGTTCACGAAAAAGGGTGGAGCAATGAAAATTAGCGGAGGGGCTATGATTTTCATGAAAGGACAGAAAATCAGGAATCTCTACAGATTGATAGGGGACACGGTGGTAGATGGAGTTACCACTACCACACAGGCAGAATCCAGCAGGGATGGCACGAGACATAGACATTTGAGGCTTAGTCAGACTGACATGCAGAGTATATCAGAAAGTCAGAAGAAGAGTGCAGCAGTCGAGGTGAAGTTTTGTTAAAAAAGTTCACCCAAAAAACCGGGTGAAGATCGTTTAAATCAACAGCAGTAGAAACAGTACAGTAGAGAACCTTCATATCATAGGAAAACTATGGGCAGATCAGAGAGAGATCAGGAGCAAATAGCAGTGTTAGAAAATGTGGAATTACTACAGAAAGCTGAGAATTGGGAATTTGAAAGACTGTCCAAGAACGATAGGCTAATTGATTGCAAGAGGGTCAAGTTCAAGTGTGGCTTGAATTTGGTCCAAGTCCATTCAGATTGATGAACAGAGAAGGTGGAGCACCCATACCCATGAATGCGGGGGTGCAGGACGAGGCAATCGGCAAATCTTCAAGATGGTGATGGTTCATAAATTCGAGCTAAGGTGGAGATTGTTGGTTTGATGTCTCGAATTTTGGTATTCATGCTCAATAGGACGTCCGGACAGCATTAGAGGACTGAAAAGTAGGTCAACATAGGCGCAAGATCTCTGCAGAAGACAGAGAAACCGAGACCTGTTTAAAACGGATCGATCGGTCTAAAAGACGGATTAATCGATCTAAAGACGGATCAATCGGTCTGGACGCAGCAGCAATTTTCTGTGCGGCAGCTAAGGTTAACTTTTGACCCAGTGGCTACATATGTAAGGGTTTTATGTTTCATAGAAACCCTAAAGTCGTCTACAAACTTGAGAGGGTTCAGTAAATAGACTAGAGAGAGTATAGAGAGACAGCGAGAGGTACAAGTTTGAGGCCATAGATACAGTGTGAGTGTAACAGAAAGTGATTGTAATCCTTATTAATAATAGTGGATTCTTTCTTTTTGTCCCGTGGAGGTAGACAGTCAATCGAACCACGTATATTCATGTTCTTGTTCTTGTTCTTGTTCTTTACATGTTTTGTGTGGATTGAAACCTATGTTTTTATTTTTGCTGCGTAAGAGATTTGTGTCCTTAAAATCCCAACACAGGAGACTTCAATGCAATAGGAGCTCCCTTAGATAGGAAATTCATCACTAGAATAAGTGGAATATAGTTAGTAACTAATGTGATTTTATATGATTAGACATTAGTTTATAATTTGTAGTTATAATTATTACCACATATCATCGTAACAATATAAAAATAACATGTACAAATAGTAAATCGGGGTATTTATTCTACAATAACTTCCAGCTTTTTCTCTAAAAAGATTCTTCAGCAACTTCTACACACCATCACCGGCAATTTTCTCACTTTGAGATGATTTGATGAACCGTCTTTACCAATTTTATAACAATTGCTTCCATCATTATTCAACTAATCAATAACAATCTCGGTGCTTTATAACCAACAAACCACAATTGTTCAAATCTCTAATTAGGTTGGTGCTTGGCCAAGGCACTCTAACCGAATAACATCCAGACTGATTTGTTCTATTTGCTTTATTAAAACTGATTATTAAAAAGTGAAAGTTAAAAGCACCAAAACGAAGTTTCTTTTTTTTCAACTTTTTTATGTTGTTTTAGCCCATAAGCGAAAAGTAGACGCTGTGACAAACAAATTGACATAGATTTCAAAAAGAAAAAAATATACAATCTACCTTAGTTTTGACAAACACCTTCATTAACTATAACCATTCAAACTTTTTTTTAAAAATAAGTGAAGTGATATGGATAGCAAAACACATATGTATATATATACTACATATAAATAGGATAATCACAAAGTAGATGACTTGAAGGCTTTTACAGAAAGAAATAAGTCAAATGTTATTCTTATTTAAGAATATATAGACAAGTTGATATATGAAAAGGATAAACATGTAGAAAGCGAAACCTATAATGAGAACAATGATAAGGTTTTTTTTTAAAAAAAAACTGCGTTGAATAATAAAACATGCAGAGTTCAGTATCAAAATAAATAAAAGAACGCATTGTTAATAATAAACGAGTGCATCGGTGGTAGTAGTCATGGGGCAGAGGCAGTGTCATCAAGGTGGTGGTGAGCTGGTCATAAAATGTATATTTCATCATTTTAAGCAAATCAAACGTTGAAATTAGTACTCTAAGAGATTGACCATATTATTTTGACCTTCATTTTAACGAACGAATCACTACTTTACTGTACTAAAAACAGCTGAGGATGTCCCTGTTGAAACATAGCCCGCGGCACCCACGTTGTAGCAGCTTTGACTGTGTCGTAGAAAAACTAAAATGACAATTCGGTGCATTCAGAAGGCTTGCAAACCTGTTAATATATAAAGGCAGATGGTAATAGGAGGAAAAAGAAGTGAAGGTGCCGTTTTTTATATGGTAAGATAAGATAAACGAGTGCATCGGTGGTACTAGGCATGGGGTAGGCATGTGGCAAAGGCAGTGTCATGGTGGTGGTGGTGGTCAGCTGGTGATAAAATGTATAATTTCATCAGCAAATCAAACGTTGAAATTAGCACTCTAAGAGATTGACCATATTATTTTGACCTTCATAGGCTTCATTCTAACGAACGAAACCCTACTTTACTGTACTAAAAACAGGTGAGGATGTCTCTATGGAACCATAGCATGTGGGACCCACATTGTAGTACATAGTGTAAAGGCAGATGATGATAGGAGGAAAAAGAAGTGAAGGTGCCATTTTTTATATGGTAAGATTAGAGATCAGAGAAATATTATGAAGCATGAAAGAAGATTTTAATCCTAGGACAGGTTCTTGAAGGAAACAGTTCCATCCCTAAAGCTTACATTGATGCTTTTCTTCAACAACGACGAGGGAGCAGAAACAGGCAACACAATGAATCTTCAACACCTTCGTTTCAAAATCAAAAGTTCAAACAATGAGCTGCTATCTTTCCAATGCGATTCCTGCAGACTGATTTTAGAGAACAGAACAACAAAAAGCTCAGCATGGACAGCAAAGTCCCCCTCTGCAGCCTCAAGAATCACTTGATAGGGATCATGGGACATAATGGATAGTTTAGAAAGTAAAAAAGTCAAAAGACAATAATTTTTATGAGGCTGCCAAGCAAATTTTTCCTTGATGAAATACATAGTGTGGAAAACTATTACAAATGGTAAGCGATGAATGAATTGTAGAAGCTTTATTTTGCTAAGATAAATATATGAGGACAGCAAGTGTATGGTGGATAAAGGAGCAAGCAAAGGTTTGAAGGACTAATTTGGGTCAGACTAGAAATTGGGAAGAGAAGAAGAAGCAAGCCATGGTGCAAAACTTCCTTCGAGCCAACTACAGGCAAGGAGCTCACACATATTATATACATCGTAACCAAAAAAGACATTATTTTGGATCACAAATTGGTTTAAAAACTTGAGTTGCTAAGAAATGGGTCGAGCAATGTATATCAAGCTATCTAATACCACCTTTATGTGCAACCTCATCTTGCACGCAAAGAAGCAAGCATCCATACATGTAGAGGGCATAATGCAAAAGGGGAAGAAATGCCAACAAAGAGACTCGAGCGCAAGACCTCCCAACGTAAGCTCCAATACCATGTTAAATTACCAATTATCACAAAAGTTTTAAGCTGTTAGGAAATAAGTCCAACA
>JAOTRH010000016.1:10039870-10067358 GCA_034768845.1 Heliamphora exappendiculata | reverse complement strand
CCCAACGTAAGCTCCAATACCATGTTAAATTACCAATTATCACAAAAGTTTTAAGCTGTTAGGAAATAAGTCCAACAATGTATTTGAAGCTTCTTTTTTTTTTTTTTAATGAGCAAACATTATATGTCAGGCTATCCAAGGACAATCCAAGAAATGGGTGGCATGAAATCTTCCCAACTGATTTTGGGTTTCAATGTAGGCACTTAAGCTTAGGCATCACAGTAACTTATTTTACTTATAATTGGGGACAATTTATTGTTTGAAGACATAATGAAAGGAAAGGAAATAGTAATTACGGAGGTTTGGGATATTTTTACCCATTATAAAGGGAAGTTCCATAACCATTCTTATTCGCCAAATAATTGCTTTCACAGTGCAGTAGTGAAAAAACAATAATAGTAATAATAACGATGATGATAGTGAAGATGTGATGGCAGTGATGGTAATGGGGATGGTGATGATTGATTGATTGATTGATTGATTAAGATGGTAATAATAACAATAAAATAATAGTAGCGACGGTATAAAATAATAGTAAATCTAAAAAGACCAGACAGATGCGTGCCAAGTCCTAAACAAGGATCAAGGCACAGGAAGAACAAGGCAATGCGTTAACATAAATTTTGCATATGCATATATAATACAAGAATACATCATCGATTAATATGGTAGATTTCTAAACTAAGAAAGTAAGAATCGTGTGAAAGATGAAGCTTGACAACTTCACTTTGACTGCTACATTATACATATGTTACTATTCTCATATTTTATATTTTATAACAGTGTTCCAACCCATAATCCAATCATGAGAATCTTTAAAAAAACATGAAAAAGAAACAATCGACACTTTATCTATTGAAGTCAAAAAGTATTTCATAGATAATCTACTTATACTGTTGGAACCGTTAAACACTCTTATCTAAGAGGGATCACAACATTCAGAGCACCCTTACAATAACCAAACCAAACCCCCACCCCCACCCACTCACCCACCATAGCATGCACTTTAGCTTTAAACATGATATGTCTATTTCACAAGTTCCAGAAAATGAGAACTTGGCCTCTTTATATTAATCATATTATCACAGATGTCGGCTTAGAACATAATAATGACCTTCAAATGTAGTTTGGAAGTTGCACCACAATGACACAATATAAAAGTATAGGTATATTAGACTTCCATTACTTTACTACTGATTTAATTATGTATATTACAAACTTCATAGTTAATAAGTTGTGGTGCCTTTTTTGCATTAAAACTAAATTTCCGTGAGAGAGAGAAAGAGATCAGGTCTAGGTATCATTTCAACTTACTTTTGTATCCCAAGTTCTTCCATGCACTCCATCACTTTGTCGTGCCTAACAGTAATCGTATAGAGGGCACTGTTTAGATAATTATAGGAGATGCCACTCATTGATTTCAATATTTCACAAATCATATATGTTTATATATGCTCTGGAGAGAAATCTTGATCTGGAGAGAAATCTTGACGCCTTAACCTTAGAAGGGTTCTCCAGCCATTTACTATACTTGATAAAGCTCTGAATCCAATGAGAGCATACATCTAATTCTCGGGGAATGGCTTCAGCATTTGGAGGACCTTATTGTTTACTTTTGTGACCAAGCTGAGTGCTTTGAGGTGCTAGTAATACCCGGACAAAATGGAAGCCACTCCAACTCTTCACAGACTAACTAATATGAGTGTACTTCCCAGATTGAAAAACCAGTGTCTTATTAAACTATTTCATAGATACTGACCTCCACATACAGTCGATAAGAACTTATGGAGGAAAGCTGAGGATCCGTCAATAAGGTATCAACTTTAAAGGAACAAGAAAATTATATGCACCATAATATTGTAGTGGAAACACTAATCAAGCTAAAGGAAAACTAAGCATCAGAACTTTACCTTACTAAGCCCCTCAATAGGTTCACCTATAACATCAAAGCCATTTGCAGATAAAAGGATTGCGCTTCTCCTAAAGGCAATGACAAATCCAAATATAGCTAAATCCCTCTCCAGCAGAAAAACATGATCAAAACGTTGCAAGAACCTGCATAAGGAAGAGTCTTAATAGAATGTATAATTAAGCAGATCTTTTAATCTCTTGATCAGCTAATGAGATCCACATGTTCCCAGAGTGTTCCTGCGTAATGCTCATTCCAGAAACTAAACCTACCTTAACATTAAGGGTATTATAATTGCACAGTAAAGAGCTAAATAGAGAAAAACAACACACACCATGCTGTTATAGAACTCCAGGTCAATATGTACCGAACTAAGATAGAAACAATTGAACAGGGTGAAATGGAAGTAACCATAGAAACAAAATTTCCCAAGTTCACTGTAAGGTATGCTCTATTTGTCAGCGTAAAAATAAAGACATCCCAATATATTCTTCTTTAAAAAAACGATCATAGTAGGAACTTTTCTAATATGCTTTCATCAACAATTTCTCAATATAAATCAATCATCCATTTGCACATGGAACTTGAGACTACACTGCCAATAGCACTCCTTAACTTTGGGGGTTTTCTGTTACTGTCAAATTCTAAGCATGTCGCGGCTCCTCCAGTCTGGACACAATTAGATTATATTCATGTAAGAGTAAGACCTGGGGAACTCGTTCTTTTGTTAAAACACAATCGACTAACCTTGAGATTGTAGGTCTGAACCACATTCAGTTTGTCTATATGACACCAAAATTAGGTAGTATGTACCCAACCTACGCCTCCCACACCCCAATAATGGAAGCTGAAATAAGCAGTGTCATGCTTAGGCCCTGTCTGGCTTCAGCTTAAAATCTGGCATTTTGCTTTTATTTTAATAACTCAAATGTAAAAAAGCAAAAAAAAAATGCAATGTGTTTGGCTTCAAAACTTTTTAAGATGACTTTTTTAATGGCTTTTGAAAATTGAACAAGGAGCCGTATGAGGTGAAATTCTTACAGGAAAAAGCAAGGTGATTTCATTTGGCAATGCAAACTTATTATCTTTTGGCTTTAGCATTTTAACCTTTTTACTTTTTAACTAAAATACTTTCACACATTTTTGAAAAATTATCCGTTTTTTGTAGAAATTAAAATTTTAAAATCTACTCATCCAGATCTATCAAACAAAATCTATATTGAATATGAAATTATGTGAACATAAAATAATCAATGTTTTCATAATAACTTTAAGCCACTTGAAGTCTTGGCTTAGTGACTTATAATCTTCTTGCTTGAAACCACTTAAAGTTAAATAAGCATTTAGCCTTTATGAGACCCTAATTACACCAAAAGAACTTTTTGTTTTTTGGCCTAGAACCACTTTAAGTAGAAAACTGACTTTAAACCAAGTTGCCAAACGAGAACATAATATTACTACCACGCAAACTAGAGGACAATAATCAGATTTAATGGCCAAAGTTCAAATATAAAGACAGCACTTCCTTAACAATGAATCAATGAGATACTGATCTTTGCCCTTTACAATTACATGTGCCAACAACTATGAAAGTTTTCAGAGAATCAATATTTTTCAACATTGATTACATTCTATCTATATCAATTATATGATGTAATCATGATTGATATCATGCAAATTCTGATTTGCATCAGTACATTAGGAAAAAGCATTCATTCATAAATAAATATTTATAATAAAAAAAAGGCATACGTACCCTAAGTCAACAAAAAGAAATTCGATCACCTGAAAAACTGTCACACATCAGAACCCAATTTCACCACACGATTAGCACTTAAAATTGTTAGGGGGAAAAAACTTTTGACAAGAGAATGGAATTAGGATCTATATCCAATTTTAAGGCTCGCGGAGATATTATCTTTAAGGTATTAATTTCCCTCACTACCAAAGTAATTTGATGTTGCGTTTGACTAGCAATGCACCTCCAGGATAGAACAACGTCATGAAAATCTGTAAGTCATGCCCCCATTACCAAAGTAATTTGATGCTGTGTTTGACTAGCAATACAGCTATAGGATACAACAAAGTCACGAAAACCGACGAGTCAACAATCTTGATGATCTTCCTTAAGAACTTCTATACAAAATTGGGTCTTTGATTTTCAAACAATGAGAGAAATTAAAATACATCCAATTTGGATTTTGAATTTTGAAGGATCTTTTTAACGAAAATATACGCCTTATCATTTAAAAGTGGTACCCTTTAAATGCACCCCTTCAATAAAGCTCATGACTCTTCCTTGAAGGAATTTCATAATGAAAAGGCACATCTTCTCATTTAAAGTGACACCCTATGAAGCAAGGATACGGGCATGAACACAGGACACGGTGATTTCAAAAAATAAAGAGTACGGATACGTCAAAAAAATATATTTTTTAATTTATATATTTACCCCAAGTTTATAAATAAAACATCCGCAAACAGCCTACCAATAAAAAACATCCACAATTACAAAGAAAAAAAAGACTCATTCACCATTCTAATACAACATCCTTTGAATGGAATATTAAGCATTGCATTTTGCAAAAAAAAAAAAAATTAATAATAACACAGCCAAATATTCACAGCTATTGTAAAGAAAAAAAAAACTAGATCAAGAGGAGAAGAAGAAAGAAGCAGTCAGATTGAGGGGAGAAGAAGAGAGCAGCAGCCAGAAAAGAACAAAAAACTGGAAAAGAAGCTCGCAAAAACCAAAAATTGGAAAAGAAGCTCGCAAAAACCAAAAATTGAAAAAAGAGGGGAGAAGAAGAGAGAGAAGAAGCCACAGACCTGGGAGGCAATTGAAGGTCGCTGAAGATGGAGATCCAGGTCGTCAGGGTTTGTCTTTGGGTTTGTCTTTGCTCAGATCGATGTCGTTGGGGCTCGTCACTGCTTAAATAGTGGTTTTCTGGATTCATCGAGCTCACCAATGGAGGTTGCAAACATGCGCTTTTTTATTTTCGAGCGGTGTTTGGTGTGTCCAGACGTTTCTGAAAATGGACACGCGTGTCCCTTGCGTGTCCAATGGCGGGCTAGGATGAAAAATGAATAATAAAAAACAGGACACGCCACCTGGCGTATCCGACACATGTTCCGGCGTGTCCCTAGCCTTCACGTGTCCGACACGACTACGGCACTTGTTTTGGTATATCCATGCTTCATAGGTGACACCCTTTAAACTAAGTAATTATTCATTGCTCTTAGAGCAAGTCTAGGTAGTACCCAACATGTAATGGTTTATACAGTGGAGTCCATCACTTTTGTGTAAAAATTGTACCCAACATGTAATAAGTTGTCGTTTAGTGAATGGTCAATGAATAATTACTCCAACAGCAATGAATAATTATTCCTTTAAATTAAAAGATCATCTCTAATAAAGAAAATAAATCATTTAATATTACAATTACATCCCAAATTCCCAACATCAGCATGCTAAATGACTAATGTAATATCTCCAATAATACGCATTATATTTAACTAGTCACCTAGGGTGAGATAAGAGGACATAGTCCTCGATCCTAACCCAGTTTTGGCTAGGATACCAAATGAGGCAAATTATCCTAGTCCACAAAGAGAATAATATAGTTAAAAAAATTAAAAAAAGAAGCAAAGAATTCCTCTAATTATTTAGAGAAATTGTAAAGGCTTTGATATCTAAAAAAACTAAACAAAGTTTTCCCTTCATGTTCAAAATTTTTTTTAACTAAAGACGATTAAAGAAAGAAAATGCCAAGGATGAAGACATATGCCACAATGTATGGTGCATCTGTATGAGTTGCACTTGCTAAGATCCATTACGACTTCCTCCAAACCTAGCATGCTTCACATCTATCTTTGGCGGGCTGTTAAGCCCGAAAGAAGCAGCAACCGCCTGCCAAAATCCAAATATTCATTATTCGCATAGTGTTTCACAACAATTTGTTGAGTTCAAAATATCAGAGAAAGAAATTTAGCATATCCAAAAGGGCAACTATTGTTTCTAACATTTATAATTCATGAAATCATCACATAGGTCATGTTTGATACTAGGATTAAGGCTTGGAATATTTTTGACATAGTTTCGGCTTGTCCAACGTACCTAAACTCGGGAGTGGGATTGTATACCCATTAACTAACTTTATCCCCCCATAAGGGTGACTATTCTAGCCCCCCTAGGAGGGAAGGGTTTAGATGAGATTGGACCATTTCACTCACATAAATGATAAGCCTCACTCCTTATCTCATGTCCAACAAAAAAGAAGAAAATATTATTTGGAACTAAATTTAATCCTAGGATTGAATGTCTCAAATGCATTATTTATTAATCACTGAAATTAATCTTTGAACTCCCATCCAATATCTAAAACACTGTTTGAAGAACTGGTTGTCACCAATTCTTCCTCGAAGTTTCCATGGCATTATCCTAAATATTTCCCAATCTTGAACTTAAGTACAATTTATTAATGAATGGAATTGGCACACCATGTGCTACAACAGTGATAATAAAGATGAGCATTACTTTCTTTAAAGATGTACCTCCAGATCGAGGCGGTGGATGTTAAAAATGTCCTTCATGAAATGCGAATTATAAGCTAATATATAGGATCTATATGCATCCTTAGCAGACTTGTTCAAATAATGGTTGTTGGCTACTAACTTTTCCTGCATCAGTTCAAAGAGTGCAATTTAAATCACAAATATGGTCACTACCCAAAAAAGGGGGTGAAACGAATAAAGAAATAAAACATAAAAATACTAAATCCACATACTACCAGAAGATACTGCACATTGACCAACTTTAAGTCATATCCATACTCCTGAACAGGCACTTTCGCTCCCTAACATAAGAGAAAAATGAAAAAAGAAATAAGATAAATATGTGTGTGTGTGTGTGTGTGTGTGTGTGTGTTGGGGGGGGGGGAGTGGGGAAAGAGAGGAAAGGAAAATGGGTTCATTCTTTTAAGGCAACATTTGGGGCAATGTAAAGGTAAAGGAAATGGAAGGGGGGAGGAAAAAAGGAAAATGGTTTTCTATGGCGTTTTTTACCCTAGTAACATAGATGCTAAATTAAAATGGTTTGATGTGAGCAAAAACAAGGAAAAAAGGTACCTAAAACTAAATTTTCACATATTTCTTTATATTTTATGATTTCACTCCGTTTTCCATGCAACTACATAAAAAAGAATGAATTCCTTTGCATTTTATTCTCCTTTCCCTAATAAAATTTATGAACCAAACGGACCCTTGGTCCATTAGCTAAAAGCAATTTCATCATGAAAAATGAGAGGAAAACAGATCTCACACACCTTTATTTGGGGAATGTGTTTGCTGATTATTATTACATTTATATCATAAACAGAAAAATATATCAGACCTTGAGATAGTGCAAAAACTGCATTTCTTCTGGTAACAAGAAAAGCAGGGCATTTCCTTTTGCACCTTCCCCACGGGCTGTACGACCAACTCTATGAATATACTCCTGAAAGCAAGGAGTTATCCGGTTAAATATGATAAGCAAGAGAGAATAAGAAATAGGGATATTAATAAATACAAAGTACAAGATGTTAACCAAGGGAAAAAATCTAAGCACCTTGGGCTCATCTGGGGGATCATATTGCAGAATCCAGTCCTACAAGTAGAGAAACCCAAGAAGGATGAACAACAGGAATTATTGTGGATTCAATTGCGAGACGCAAACACATTGCTGCACTACTATGTTCAAGGCCATCAAACAAAAAAAGAAGCATACAACTGCAGGGATATCAAGACCGCGAGCAACAACATCAGTACATAACAAGATGCCCTTCTCTGCTTTGGAGAATTCAAAAAAAGTGGAACTACGCTTGTGCTGCTTTTGCTTTCCATGGATATCAAAGCAATCCATGTGAATGTATGTGAGAAGTTCAGAGTGGAATTTGACTGATTTACAGGAGGAAAAGAAAACTATCACTTTCTTCGAGAGATTCCTCTTCAGGAAGGAATACAATAGAATAAATCTCTTGGCACTTGGCACAACACAATAGCCTTGCTGCAGCCCTTCATTAGTGACCTACAATCGCAGGCGTGTTGTCAGGTAACAGAGGTGGGGATTGAAGAATGTCACAACCTAAATATTGATTATATTCAAATCATTAATTAACCTTCTTCCGGCCATCATCGACATCAATATAGACAGGAGTTGTCTGAAATGATAACCGAGCAAGATCCTCAACCTGAAATTTTAGATATTTTTTTTAAGCTTTCAGGAAACACAAATAATTCATCATTTCAGTGTAGGCACCTTTACAACGTTCAAATAACAAATATAGAAAATCTTGTTAGAATTTTGTTCACTCTGAAGTTTCTATAAAGAAAACAATTCAGAGAGGTTGATAAAAAAAATACTTTAGAATCGAAAACAACGTTCATGGTTAAAATTTTACACATAAAGAAGTAACTTCTACAAAGCTTGAATAGTATACCTTCTTAGTTTGGGTAGCAGAGAAAAGAGCTGTTTGCCTCTTCTGCACATTAGGTAGCATCTCAATTAATCCACATGCAATGCCATAAACCAACTATACACTTGTATAACATTCCAACAAGTGACAACAAGAGAGCCTGAAGCAAAGGAATTGACAAAGCAATGGAGAAAGAAAAAATGTCTCAATCATTAGATTTTCAATACCAGGTCAGTCCCTTTCGAAAATCATATCAATTAACATGTTTCTAAACCATAAAACTCTATGGAAATATGCCCATTATCTTCCTCAGGAGGGGAAAAACCCCAATCATTCCAGTAGATCCAAGTCACATGTTGACCCAACTAATCAATGTAAAATCCTTTAAAAACTATAAATGTAATCAACTTAATTGAGAGCATTATCGTAATGGGGCAGTTCTTTCTCATTTTTGCAAAAGAGACCGACTATCTCGTTGGTGCACTGCATGTGAATTTTCACCATTCAGCTTATGAGGTAAATAAAGTTGAGAAGCTCCAAAATATATTATTTTCCCTCCATTCTGGAATTTGGCGGGGAGCTTTTTGCACACCCCTGATAAGTGGGGTTTGGGGCATTCAGAAGCTGTGGTTAGGAAAATGACCATTGAATGAACTCTGGATGGAGCTACATTGTGGAAGAGGGTAGTGGAAAGAAAGTATAGCAGTGGTTTGGGGACAATGGAGTTGTGTAGGGAGTCTGCATTGATTTGCAAAAAGGAATTACACCTAGGTAGGAGGAATTTATTAACAGTATAACCAATGCCAGCTGTATTTAGTTATATTAGTTACTAATTGAATTGTTAGGCAGTTAAAAAGGATTAGTTGAGTTGGTTATTGGTTAATGAATAAGGATGTAAATAAGATGTATTGATATTAGTTGCAGGTTGAAAAAGTGAGGCTTGATTAATGAGACTAGAGAACAGAGAGCAACGAAGGCTCACTGTTCTGTTAGCTTCTGTTTTACTCTTCTTTCTCTAAGCTTTCAGAATTGACTAAGCATGTTGATTTTGTTGCATTTCGGCATGTTGGTCTTCGTAGATGTGAGGCTTTGAAGTGGTCTTTACATTTTTTTTTTTTCAAATAAGTGTAAAAGGAATGCTCTCAAAAGCAGACTATACGCTTCTTTTAGCATGAGGTACAGTAGAGCATTTCAAGATTTGGAGGTGAAGTTAGCAGGTTCTTCTTTGGGGTTGTTAAATGGCATCTCTTTTTGCAGGTGCCAGGACCCTCTATCATAAAATGTTATGCAGAACGGACTTCTTTGTTTTTCCCTATACTTTTCTAGATTTTTTTTTTTTTTGTATATGTAAAGATTTTATAAAAGGGAATTAAGAAAATGCCAACCGTGCCAAAGGAAAAACCATTACAAAAAGACAGAATCTCCCCTACAATGAGAAAACAGCCACCACCTCAGCAAAAAGATCAAAAGAAAGACTAAGACAAAGATTCCAAAAAATCTAATTTATCATCCAACGACGGTACGCTTCACTCCGAAATCCAACTATACATGTTAACAACGCTCTTCAGTCTATATGCTGGCAATTCAATACCCTCAACAGATCTCATATTCCGTTCTACCCAAATCAACCACATCATGCACAAAGGAACTAGAAACTAAACATTCCTCTTACTTTTCAACACTATGCCACCCTTTCATCCCAACAAACCATCAAAGACGTGCCAAATCAACACCAAAAAGCAACAAAGCAATACCCCAGAGCTCCCTTGCAAAGTCGCAATGAATCAGGAGATGAGAGATTAACTCACCCTCCTTTTTACACATGTAACGCCAACTATTCAAAACATTACCTCTTCTCATCCAATTATTAATAGTGAGAATCTTACCATGCGCCGCAGGCCAAACAAAGAAAGCCAATTTCGAAGGAGCTTTCACCTTCCAAATATTCCTCCACAGAAAGAACACCTCCATATTACCCAACATATAACTGGAGAGAGATTTGGCAGTAAACCTCCTACTCCGGTCCCTTCTCCATCTGACTGAGTCCCCTCCATCGCCAACGCCTCAAAACCTATACAAGACATCCAAAATGTTCAAAAGATGATCAATATCCCAATCGTGTAGCTCCCTCCTTAGACCAATATGGCAATATCTTAAAAGCAATAATCTGAAACCCTCCACGCATAATCAGCCATAGTGGCCAATTTATCCCTGGCTAAAGCAAAGATATCAGAGTATAGTGTGCATAAAGCCTCCTCTCCACACCAAACCTCAAGCCAGAAGCGGACTTGATCTCCAATACCAACCTCAAAAAAAAATGTGATTAGAGAAGACATCCCAAACTTTATTGATTTCCTTCCCCAAACACTAGTGTAAGGAAGAACCATGTAATTTTTCCTTCTTGGCAACAGTTAGCAGCTTTGGAATCTCTCTTGGAATGTCAAGACCCGATACACAGAAGCAAAATGAAAATTAATTGTGTGCGCAAATGTTTAAAAGACTAAACAATCCCTTTTTGCATTGTCTAGAAGCTAGAGTGCTATCCCTTTCTGCATTGTCTAAAAGCTACAGTGCTATGGGGTCTCCTATTCTTTCTTCGTGGTTTCAATTAACCATGCCCAGATGAGTGAGTAACTAGTCCTTGAGCAATTGGTTGGGAGTTCAGCATGAGTAAAAGTTAGAATGGGGAGAAAGTAGGTCCATAGTGTCTTTTGTAATCCGTACACAAGGAGCAAACTTTCAATTCTCAAGCAAAGGCATTCTTTCTGCTTTCTGTTTCTGCTGCTGCCACCTGAAAATTACCCCGTGTACGAGTATTTTGGGCAGTGATAATTATGTTGATAGGGCTTAGCTTGCATGTTGTCATAGGTTTGGTATGCATATGGATTCTGCTCCGATTGTAATTTCCTTGGGATGAAGAAAAAGGAAACCAAAAACTGTTCTGTTCTACTGTAATTCCCCCATGCCACCTCAGTACATGTTTGTATGTATGAGTGTGTATAACTAAATAAACATAAGATAGTTAGCCAAGTCATTAATCACACAGGTGCTCAATTCGATCGATAACAATAGGGACAGAATTTTCTCAATTCCAATCGCTTAGGCATAGTGTGTCTATTTTGTTTACTAATATAACTGGAAATGCCCATTGATGCCTTACTAACATGGCAACACCAGTTCTGACTGTAGGTGCCACTGAACTATAAATTAATTCACATGCTAAAACAATGTTATACAATATCCATCCTATAATGTCTTTATGACACTGTACCACATTATAGTCAACAGTATAAATGACCAAAAAATAATTCACCTTCGGCAGAATATTAATTATTTGCTTCATTTCTTCTTCAAAGTTTGCTTCCAATATCCTGTCAGCTTCATCAATCACAAGGCACTGCAAGTCCAAGAATTTATAGAAGCAACTTAAAGATACATTCAATAGAATACGCGTCGGCAGCTTGCAAGATATATATATACACAAGCAACTTTGAACATAATTTAACTATAAATCAATTTTAAATAATAAATAATTTTTAAAATTATTAAAGGTTAAGTAGCAAAAAAAAATTAGTCTCACAAAAGCTCCTAACATCACTAATGCTTTTTTCACTCTTATTCCATCCCAAAGCAACTAACAAGATATACGTGAACTAAAAAAATATACAAAATTAACTATATTTTTTGGACAATCATCATATCTTAAACATGTATTTTTTATGGGAGATAAAGAGAAAGACAAAAAAGACTAGATTTAAAATGGGGGGAGAGGGAGAGAGAGAGAGAAATTGAGTTTTAAATGAAGATAGAAAAGAAATAGTTACTGAGAGAGGAGACAGGGGTGGGGAAAAGTGCCACATAGGAGAAATGTCCCATCAAATCCCTTCTCCCATGTAATATAAACTAGAAATTACCAGTGCCTAAAAACACTTTGAACAAAATTGAATTATAAAATTAATTATAAATAATAATAAAAAATTATTAAGGGTAACAACATTGTAAAAAGAATTCAATACTCCCAACACAAACTCATATCATCACTAATGATTTTCATTAGGCTCACTAAAATCAACTCAAAAATAACCCCCAAAAAAGGTAAGCTAAAAATATATATATATATAAAACCAACTATATTTTTTGAACAGTATGTATGCATATATATGAAAAATATATATTTGATAGGAGATAAAAAAAAAGTTGGATTCGAAATAAAGTGAAGTAGAAAAATTCTGGGTTTAAAATTAAGAGAGAGAGATTTAAATTTTAAATGAAAAGAGTGAAAGGGGAGAGCTAGTTAATAAGAGAGGATAGAGGGAAAATCCACATTGGACAAATGTCCCATCAAGACAGTTCTCCTATGTGTGTGTGTGTGTGAGAGAGAGAGAGAGAGAGAGAGAAGAGGAGATTGTAGGAGAAAAGGTAAAAGGAGGAGAGAGATGGTAAATCTCAACCATTTATTTAAAAATTTGAAACATTGAATGTGTTGACTAGGACAAATATCCCATCAAACCATCTTCCCTTGTCTTATAGATTTTTGAAAAGTATAAACTATCTTATTACATAGATATACTAGTTATTACCCATACCTAAAGGCACTTTTCAACATAAAAAGTAAAAAAATAAAAAATGTTAACAAAAATAACATATTAAGAATTTTTAATAGACTCACACAATTTTCTACCATTAATAAGTATTTTTATTCTTAATGTATATTTGTGTTACAATAAGAAAAATATCGTGTATTCACTAACAAAGCATTATATGGCATTTTAAATAAATAAAAAAAATAACATAAACACTCACAGTGGACTTTTATCAAAAGAAAATGTAGATTATACCACACATCTTTCTTTCCTTTGCAATAAGTCATTTTAAAAGTAACATTAATTTTTTTTTTTATTCCATCTTATGCACTTCTTAACTTGTCCTTTTCTTTCTTCAATTGGTGTTTTTCAATTTTAAATTTAGGCCGAAAAGAAAGAGGTGAAAAATGGACTAAATGAAAAATAAGGGAGACTCGATAAATATATGTTGAGAGTGAGTGAATGAAAGAATGAGAAAGTATATTTATACATATGTGAGGGTTTGTCTGTAGAGAGAGAGCGACACAAGGAACAATTTAGCCATGTAGAACATTTTATGTTAATATAGAACATTTTTAAAAAGCACAAGATATTTTATTACATAGATGTTTATAGATATATGTGGGTTTGTTTATAGATATATGATACACGGGACATTTAGCCATGTAAAACATTTTTGAAAAGTATGAGCTATTTTATTATAAAGTTATATACTATGTAGTATGTAAGCAGACATGCATAAATATAAATTGGTCTTCAGGATGACATAGCTTTAAGTTGCCGAAATGGTGCCACTGAACTTTAGAAAACAACTAAAAGCAAAGAAGAATCAATTCACAAGAAATGGGAAAAATCTTAAGAGAGAGAGAGACAAAAAAATACTAACTAATAGATAGTAACATGATGGACTTTACTCACAAATAGATGAGGCTTATTTAGAGGCATTCATCATTGTGCCCCCTATTATCAACACACAGCATCCATCCAAATGTCTGGGAGACAGTTCTCAACCTTAAGTCCAATTTCATATTTCTTCAAAAAGTCAAATTACGACAAAATGGGAAGATAAATCTCTAATGAGTCCTAATATGTTTACTCAATTTTTGGCATCACAAAGAATAAACTTTAGCATGATCAAGCCCATTGATTACTAATGGAGACCATAACCAAACTGCAGTTTCTTCAGTTAGAACAATCATCCCCCAACACAATTATCATTCAACAAAATATATTATTAAAGTTTTCCATCTTTAGGTAGACAAAAACATATAACAACTTGTAGAAAAGACAATCATGGATGAAAACATTCGTGAAATGGTAGAGTCACACCAATTGAAGATATGTTAATAGAAAATAGACAAGGTGGTTTCGATGATTTCAATGTAGACCAGTAGATGCAATAGTAACGAAAATTAATAAAATTACTTTTAATAGAAATACTAGGGAAGGGTAAAACCTAAATGGATATAGGATATTGTAGTAATAAAGGTTATAAGCTTATTCTATCTACCTGAACATATAACCCTTTACAAAGCATAATGGCGAAAAATGATTCATATAGCTAGTCCAATTTTATCAGACACAAGCTTTAGTTTGGTTTGGTTTGGTTTGGTTATTGAAGTTTTCTATGTATATTAAATTCTTTTTCAGGTCCGAAATCTTATGACGTTGAAATCATTTTATAATTGAATTGCTTCAACATATCTTTACTAGTTTAGCTTAAACATACAAGTGATGACCTCTAGCAAATGTGGAATAGCCACAACCTTTGCCAGCATGCCAACCTAATTTTGTAAATCCATTATACCAATACTTTTCTACAGTGTTAACTTAAGCTTCAATACCCAGCACCACAAGGAGCAACAATCGATATAAACAAAATATAGTGATTTTTTACGAGCTCTTGTCTTCGTGTGTTCCAGCCCTGATACTTCTTCCCTCACCCAATTACAATTCAAAAACTTATTTTGAACACTTTCCACAAATTTACAATGCCATATCTACACCAGCCTACAAGTCAGAAGATTAATTACAGAAACACAAAGTTTTTCCTCCACAAATGACTTCCTCTTGGAATCTAAATATAACACTATCAACATTGGACACAAACCCCCTCAGCATTATCGTACATCAAGTTTGGTATGAGAGCCTGTGAGGCATCCAAGGAAATAGATAGTTTCTCATGATATAATAAAACAATTCTCAAACACCATATTCATAAATTTATGTACTATTGATCCATTTTCAATCAGTAGTTTGTAGCCATAACATTTTTATCCATTTCTTGATATGTATACAGTCTGGGGTCATATCTTTGATCCAATGAACTTGCTTTTGCACTCACGTATATTCTCATTCACCAAGTGAATTTTATCTTCTATTTCTTTCAATAAATAAAAATGATTGCTCATTCTGAGTTTTACTAATCGATATCTTAAAAACGAACCACTGAGGATATATTTCATTAGATTTAAATTTCAGATATCAAGGCTTACTGGGATGAAGGCCAGTAAACAGGATTAGAATAATCTATAACCAATGAAGTTCAACAGGTAATACATTTTATATAAAGACATACCTAATGTCATAACATGCAACTTAACTAGTGGTTGTAACTTGTAACAAAATACGAATGCATGTACGCAACTACATGTGAATATGAAACCTTTAGATTTTTATAATAGAAGCCCTCAGTGTTCTGTAGGTGATCAAGAAGTCGACCAGGGGTTGCTACTAATAGATTTACTCCTCTCACAATGCGCTCTGCTTCTCCCTTGCGAGCCGCACCACCAATAACCAAGCCAAGAGTCTGTGAATGATACTTAAGAAGATGCTTCGCCACAGCATGTGTCTGCATTCCAGTAAAAGATAAATCCAGGATATTTCTTGGAAACAATAAACTTGTACTATAAATGAATGCAACTGACATGATGTGATAAGACACCACTTCGAATTTTAGGCTGCATTGGGGAATTTCTTTTTTTTTTTGACTTCTAAATTGTATTTATGCGCAGAAACTTCGAACATATTGAGACAATGAAAGAGAAAGGAAAGTAAAACAGAAAGCAATACGACATGAAAGCAAAGCATAGTTGGAACTTGGAAAGGATGAAATGTATTTCTTTCTTTTATTTTCTTTTTGGAGGGAAAGGGTGCCCAGTATTTTGCCAATGATGGTCCCCCTGATGATTAAAACTCAAATAAGAACAAGTAGAAGGTAGAACATGCTTTCTCAAATTAGTATCAATCAATCAAATAGGTTCTTGAGAAGTTCAAGAAGATGATAGTACAGCCGACAAGCAACTTCCAGAAAATTATATACAGAATGCCCTCTAAGATTGAGAATGAGTTGATGTTAGGAAGAAAAACTACGAACACAAGAATTGATGCTTATATTTTAGTTACTAACTTTGCACAAAGAATGATATAGGATAAAGACAGCTTTACTCTATAATGATTCCATCATTATAATTTGCTAGTTCCGGCGTATATATATCTTACAAAACCAGTTATTGAGAGGATTGTATGATAGGAAAATAGTTGGAATCGCATCATAGGCTAGTCTTCAAAAAAAGACTGATATTGATAAGCAGCTGCAACTGATCCAAACTACAGCCTGATTATCTCATGGAATAATCCAGAATCCAAGTGCATGCATGTGTATTGGCCTTATAGATTCGAAGAAGAAAAAATAAAATATCAAGATGTTTACCTGAATGGCAAGCTCTCTAGTCGGGGAAATGACAATCACCCCTGTCCCATTGCGAGGTCTAAAATGAACATGGTGTAACAGCTCCACAGCAGGTATGAGAAAAGCAAGGGTCTTTCCAGAACCTGTTCTCGCAGCTCCAAGAACATCTTCGCCTTCCAAAAGTGGTGGAATAGCCCGGGCTTGGATCTGCAGTAGTAATACAAACATAGATTCTGTCTGAAGATATCCACATGAAGTACAAAGTTATGGCAATACAAATAGAACAGTCAGCATAAAGAAATTACAAGTAGATAACTTGTGCTTGTTTACAAAAAGATAGGTAACTCATTCTCTTCTCTCAGACACAAATTATGTTAAAATCAACAATCAAATTCATTCATCAAATTATGTCAGGTAACAACCATACTAAAGCTAATACATTCATTTACATACAAGAAGTATACATTTCATGAAGTGCTAGAAAATTTAGTGTACTTTATTCGTTTCTAAGGTTTCCTTGTTTCTATCGATGACATTAGGTGAATAGATCTGAGAGGATAACTACTCATACCTTTTCAGATGTAATAAATGGGGAGCTAACACCTAACAAGATATCTCAAAGCACTAGAGGGTTCTGTCCCACGAGGATTAAAAGGGGTGTTTGGCAAAGCTACTGCTAGTAGCTTTTAGCTTCCTAGTTCTTGCTACTAATTTTAGCTATAAGTTATAGGTTTTTTCAAATACCCACAACTTCTGCTATAACTTATAACTATTTTTTCTTTAATTTTAGCTACAAGTTACAATCTTTACCAAACACTCACAATTTCTGCTATGAGCTACAATCTATAAACTACTAGTTCCAGCAATGCCAAACACCATTAAAATAGGGAAGAATTCATGTGTTTATAAGCCTATTGGGAAACCTCTCCTTGCAAGCCGATTTTCATCAATGAATTCTACCGAAGGGTATGTATCATTTCATATTAGACTAGTCACCATGCTAAGTATGGGATTGGATACAGTCTATATGAGTATAGGATCGGATAGACTGTTTAGTGGTCGAAGTCACGAATGGATCGGCCTATAGGCTCAATTAAAACAACTTGCTAAGTTGTCGAATAATGATAGATGAGTGAATTCACCAAAACAGAAAAGACTGATCGACTCAGTGTCAATAGAGTGCACGGCTAGAACGTCAACTACAGAACATAGCAATATGTTATGATCTTGTCCCACATCAATTAAAATAAGAAACAATCCATGTGGTTATAAACCTATGAGGCCCCTTCTCATCTTGTAAACTGGTTTCTAGGGGTGAATTCCATCCCATCCAAGGATCTATATCAATCATTCATATCCCCTTACTTATTTGTTATGATCATAGTGATTCTCATAAGATTATTCAAGCCTCGTATTAAATGCGAAAATTTCAAACACCACTCTAGATGTTCCTCTCAGTGAATAAGTCATGTCATTGGGAAACTAAATTTCTCTTTGCGGGCATATTACAACTAATCAGGTAAGTATTGCTACCCTTCGATATAAATGGTGTGATGTGTTTATCTTGCCTAACCGAGCAATGGAAAGTATTGGAAGTATTGCTCTCTTATGCATGTATTTTCCTCTCCCCTCCTTTGTGAGGGCAAGAAATGAAGATAACACATGCAAAAATAGCTTGGTCCAATTTGTTTAATCCAACTAATGAAGGAGGCTAGAATTCAAAAGATTTGTGGAATGGAATTTAGCATTAATGACAAGAGCATATTGTTACAAGAAAAAGCACTTGGAATGGCATGAGAAGCTTGTTTCATGGGATTAGGAATGGATGGATGGGGCTATAGGTTTTTCTATTTTTTTAGATCGGAAACTGCTATGGGAAATGTGGGCACCGCATGTCGATTCTTGGTCTCCCATAGGCAGAATAAATAGTAGGTCACCAAATGTCGATTCCTGGTCTCCCATAAGCAGATATAAATAGTAGGTCCAGACTACAAATCCCACAAATCATGGGATAACAAATCCCGCCTCAACTTGCTACACCCACCCCTTCCCCAAAAAAAATGAAACAAAACAAAAAACAAAAGGATAAATAGTTCCCCCAGCCAAATTATCTTACGTCTTCCATCTAACGGCCAAGACTAATCCTCCAAATTTTGTTCCACCATAACCACACGTAGTAGAACTAATAATTACTTGTGCTTAAACTCTAAAGGCACTTTGAACATAATTTAATCATAAAATTAATTCCAAATAATGAACACTCTTTTTAATTATTAAGGATAACAAAGTTGAAAAAAAATATATATCAGTTGTCTCGTTATTAATTTCAACCATAACAAAAAAGATATATGTAAACTAAACAAATGTACAAAATCAACCATATTTTTCAATTTCCAGACAGTATGCATATATATGAAAAATATATTTTTGATGGGAGATAAAGACAAAAATATTTTATTATCAAGCAGTTTGATAAAGATTCATTTTTATGATACGGTGGGGTTTATTTTTATTAATTTGGATTTAAAATGAAGAGAAAGAAAAATGGCAAGTTTTAAAATGAAGAGAGAGAGAGAGTTGGGCTTTCAAAGAAGAGAGAGGGCGGGAGAGCTAATTAGTTAGAAAGAAGAGAGGGGGGAGAGCTAATTAGTTAGAGAGAAGAGAGAGGGAGAGTGCCACATAGAACAAATGTCACTTCAAAACCCTTCTAAAATGTGATGTAGATAATCCCATGGTATATACAAAAGCCTATATACCCCAGTGGGCCCCACAGCATAAAAAAACCGGCAGTGTGTTACACACGCCCATGTTCCTCACCCCCAAAACAGAAGTGGAGAGGACATCTTAACACTGTTAACCTGTTCAGTGGGCTCACTTGTTCGGGTCATAGAACTATATTCCTAAGCTTTCATTTGTTGCATGATTAACTATTAAGTATTGACTTGATACCCAAGATACACCGAATGAAAAGGGTATTATCCACAGATCAACATGTATGTTCTGTCAGCAGCAAGTCGAAAACCATAATAGCCTTTTCTTTGGTTATTATTTCACTTAAGAATTGTCAATCATCAAGAAATTGAGGGCTAGTGCAATATATTATCTTTTCAATTCAAATTATACATCGGCTGAGCACCAATATGCAAGGAAAATGTAATTAGACTGTGTAAGAAGCATAGCTATAGTTGCTTGTGCATCATATTTGTTTGGAAAAGAAGTGAAGAATATATGAGAAAGAATATCATGATAAGCATTCATTAATGCAAAAACTACAGAGGTATGTTCGCAATCTTTTTCTGTTACCAACCTGCCCAAGATGCCCCAGTTGTTCGTGAAATTTTTTTAAATTGGAGTTTTGGTGTTCAATGAAACATCCTGATAATAGCTTTAGATGTTAGTAGCTTGCTAGATGCTTTTGGACAGCCTAGGTCATAAGGATTTTTAGCAATTTTTGTGCCTCTTAACTGTAGCACAATTGTAAGTTTTGAAGGTTAGTGGAGGTGAGCTCCAGGTTTGTAGGCTTTGAGTCTTGTTGTTGAGCTAGTATTGTAAACATCTTTTATGCAGTAAAGTTCATCTAAAGAAACAGGTGAACAACAGTCTGTATAAATTATCAAGTCTTTCAATTATTTTCCCATCACCTCAAGGCAAATAATTCTGAAAGACCAACCAATAGAATGGAGAAATTCAAAAAAAAAAAAACAAATAAAATAACTTTTTCTTTGACCAGTGGAAGAATGTAAATGTCTAATTAGTAAACCATGTGGTTTTATTAGGAACAGCTACACTGATTTTCTTCCAGCCTCAAAAAATGAATTACATGAGTTACAAGTTCCACACAAGGGAATCTCGTTTGGGCTAACAAGCTTGATGGCATTTTTGCTCATAAGCAACCCAATAAGCTTGACTTGTTGAGGCTAAAATAAGCCAAACACCCAACCCTTGGCCTGCTTATTGACCCTTACCCTAGGTGCTTATTGTCTTCTTCATATACCATGTGCTTATTGTCTTCTTCATATACCATGTGCTTATTGTCTTCTTAAAAGACCCTTTTGCCCTTACCGGCTTACCAAAGTTTCAATAAAGTGCATAGTATACATCTTATTGAGGGCAATTTAGTAATTTTGTTAATATAAGCAAATAAACAAATATGCAACTTTTATCCAACAACCACCAATTCATTTAAGGCAACAAAAACCTAGTTCTACCAAACAGAATTGGCTTATTTCATTTATGCTTATTTACTAATAATCAAATAAACCAATTTAACAACTATGCCAAATAGGGAAGCCATTCGATAAGGAATGTCCCTGAATTGTAAATAGTGATCAATATCAAGCACACTGCTTCATTCAACAACTACCATTCATTTGCTATTGAGAGATGCAACAAAATACAATAACACACCTGAATGCAAGAAACATAAAGTTCAGTACCGAAGTGGATAGCCCGTTTAGCTAAAAACAAGCAAATCCCACAGTTTATCAAAATGATTTATCTCCACTACTGCCAAACTGAAAGCTTAATACTGATAACAAGTGATAGCAGCACAACTCAAAATTTCAAATTATTAGGTTTCAACTAAAGAACACTCCGGGTCACAAAAGATCAATTTTACATTTTCCAACTTTCTAAAGGCAATTAAACAGGGCTAACAAAAAACATATATGCAAATTAATACTGCAAAACTATTTAAAATGATATTCAAAGATAAAATAAACTAACAACTCCTTTCCATTTCCATTCAAACAAATGAATGGACAAACGAATTCCGAGACACCATTGTCAGCCAAAACAGAGAAGAGGAAAAGGGGAAAAAATAAAACCAAATACGGTTTAAGATGCATGGACACTTCCACAGAGGACACTTGAGGACACTTCAACAGAAAAGGCGTGTTAGTGTCGGGCATCCATGTCGGATGGAGAGCAATGACACTAACATTCCTCAAAAACTCTTAAAAGCGCGTCCAACATTTTTTAAATGTATCTTAACTAAAAAGGTAAAAGTATAATATCAGACAATTTTCCGACATTGTGCAAAGACTCCGATGATACTTCTTGAAATGTC
Organism: Heliamphora exappendiculata; assembly: GCA_034768845.1. NCBI lineage: Eukaryota > Viridiplantae > Streptophyta > Magnoliopsida > Ericales > Sarraceniaceae > Heliamphora > Heliamphora exappendiculata. Next base: position 10,045,652 of record JAOTRH010000016.1, on the reverse strand, counting down.
CGAACACATTCTATGTGATGAATCTCTTTATGATAACATTGTATTGATTTTTTAAAATGCATCTTATGCACACTTAATTATATATTGAAATATTTATAAGATGAAATATATGAATTTTTAATTTAAGTAGTGATATGTTGAAAAAAATTTCATTACATTTAAATAAATTATTTATATATTTGACATCTAAATCTAATAAATATATATAAATATAAAATTTAAACGAGCTCAGTTGGTAACCCTGTTTCAAGCCGAACTTTTTGCTTTTTTAGACTTTAAGCCAAATAAGTAAAAGACTCGCCACGAGCCAAACAAGGGTGCGTGTCTGAGATGCACAGTCTCCTACATATTTTTATACGATGTGTCGGTGTGTTCAAGGGCAAAGACACCGGGGGGGCATGGCCAACCCTAATATTCAAAATGCATTTTTTAAACTAGTGTAAAATCAAAGTAAAAATATATATATTATATAATCAAATAGCCTCTCCAATGCTCCAACAAACACAACCTGACAGCATACGCTTGAATATTAGAATATCTTTTTATTTCTCCTCTTCGCATCTCTTCATTTTTTCTTTCTCCATTCTTTCTTTGTCTCTTTCTCTTTATTATTTTACCTCAGTCAATTCAAAGTTTGTCATACTTGGTCAATTTCAACTAATGCCCCACATTCTGAATTTAAAAATAAAAATGAAAATAAAGAAAGAAAATTAATATCCCCCATCAAGGATCAGTCTCTCTTTCATTCTATTTCATTCACATTGTTATTAGATAATATTATTTATTTTGGTATTCAATTTTCTATTTTCAATTAGACTTTATTGTTGTTTTAACATAAATAGACGCATAAGAATTCACTATGTAGCTTTTGTATAATTAAAACTATTTTTGACCTTAATTTTATGAAATCATTCTATTGGCATCAAAAACTCTCCATAAAAATTTTTCATTTACGCAGATAGAAAAGGCATTCACAAAAAAATGTATTGAAAATTAAAATAAAATGAATATATCAACACCAATCTCTATTGAAGAGGCGTTAATTTTCAATCAAAAACCTTCCATAGATTTTTTCATTATGATAGAAAAGGCATTCAGGAAAAATGTATTGAAAATAAAAATATTTTAAAAAATATATCAACACCTATGTCTAATGAAAAGGCATAAATTTTAGAAAGTTGCCACCTAAATTCCAAAAGATTAAACCCATAAAACCTGAAAAGTATTAAAAGTAGAATTTTGTAGTTTTTTGTCATCAAATATCTTAATTAAGAACAAATGAATATTATTTTTTTATTTTTATATGCTAATCATAGATTGTATTATTAGTTGTAATCTTTAGGCACATTTTTGGCCGCCCAAAGCCAAAATCACGACTTTGTCCGTGTGTGTTCGTGTCATCCTACTTAGAATACAGTATTCTTAGAAGTTAGAAGCAGCATGCTAATCCGTGATTACTAACGATTCCAACTACCTAGAATTGCGCGCATCGCGTGTTCGTGTCACGCTACTTAGAATACAGTATACTTAGAAGCGGCATGCTGATCCGTGATTACTAGGTATTCCACCTACCTAGATTGCAGTATACTTAGAAGCAGCATGCTAATCCGCAATTACTAGCGATTTCAACTACCTAGAATATAGTATACTTAGGAGCGACATGTTGATCCGCGATTACTAGAGATAAATCACAAATTGGAACTGAAGAAGCAAAAAAATTAAATTTAAGGTTCTTCTTACGTGAGTCAAGTACTCGAAATTCATCTCCCTAACAGCTTTAAGAGTGAGTTCTGATATTGGCCACGAATCAAACTTCTCCGTAGTAATAATTCCAGAGCCAATATTAATCTCCGCGTTCTTTTCCTCACACTTCGACTCATCATCCTCTTCTCGTTCCTCTTCTCCTCCTTGTTTTTCTTCTCCTTTCTTATCCTCAGCCAATTCCTCTCTTTTACACTTCTTATTCTTCTTGATCTCACTGCCTTCGCTCTTTCCATCTCCATCGTCCTCAATCGAGTCTTCCTCTCTCTTTTTGGATGAAACTCCGACTCCATCTTCCTCCTCTTCTCTCTCTCTCTTGGGTGAATCTGACTCCGTTTGTTCTGATTCTTCTGAAACTGCTTCGTGCTTCCCCTTCTTCTGTCTCCGATTGTGTTTCTTCTTCGTTTCGTCGTCCACCATGCCATTAGGGTTTTTTCCTACGGTTTCTGTCATGGCCGCAGCCGCTAGTACGTGCTTTGGTTTGTGCCTTGGTTTTTGCTTTGGGGTTGAGCAGGGAGATAGAGATAAGTCAGGGAGGAATGAGGTGGAACCTGATTCAAGCTGTTCTGAGACAGCTCGGTGCTTCTTCTTCTTCTGTATCCGCTTGCGCTTCGTTTCGTTGTCCGCCATACTGTTGAGCAAGGGGGAGCCTGGAAACAACGGGTCGTGCTGCCATACCCAAATCTGGTTTTGGGGCATCATGCCCCCAAACTGTTTTCAGCCGTTGGATGATAACACTTAAATTCCATTGAATCTCTGCCGTCCAAACTTTTACCTCAGCAGCCACAGGCTTGATCTAATCTGAGCCCTCTAAATTTTGAATCAACAGCCCAACATCTTCATGCCTGGTTCTCTCGCGCGCTTCCTCTCTTTCGACTCACTGGCTCTCGCATTCTCTCTCTCTCGCTCCAGCATTATTCGTGGCTCTCGCACTCGCTCTCCCACAAGCTCTCCTCTCTCGTGCTCTCTACCTCGCGCACTCGGTCTTTCTCTCTCTCTGTCACTCTCCCTCGCTCTTTGTCTCCCGCTGTTTCATTCTCTGTCTCTCTCATTCTATTATAGCGCTCTTTGTCTTCCTCTCTCGCATTCTTGGCTCTATTTTTCGTTCTATCTTGTCATACCGTGGACATCCTCCCGTGTGCGCTGCTCAGCTCCTCCACCGTGCTTTGCTGTGAGTCTTTCTCTTGACAAGGCACGTCTCTCTCTCTCTCTCTCTCTCTCTCTCTCTCTCTCTCTCACCCTGTTATGGGTGTAGAATAAGTTGAAGAGTTAGGGTTGTGTGGGTGGTAGTGGGGCTAGGTTAGGGTATCACATGAGTAGGCATTTTGTGTAAATTTGGCATAACAATTTTTTATTTATTTGTTGCAGGTTTAAAGTTTGCATTAGAGTCATTTATTTACGTGATTAGCGTATATTTGCTGAATGTCTGGCTTTTTGTTCATTTGTAATGGATGAAAGCTTTTCAAAATAAATAGAAATGTTACCGAAAGAGAAACTTACAATATGATTTAGTAACTTACATTGAATATATTGTTATTGTTGTTTGTGGTGATGGTTGTCAAGAATTCTATATAAGTATTTAGAAATTTGTTATCTAATATTTATAAAATTCATGACACCACGAAATCTTAAGAGTCTTTCCTTAGCATCCAAATTGAGAACATCCCTAATAATTTGCTAACATTCCTAAGAATGTGAAATATAGTTGGAGAAGGATCGAAGTCAAGAAATAAGAAATAAAGTAGACAAATTTGTCTTGAATGTAACCTTAAAACCGATAACATAACAAAAGAAAATAAGCTGAAAACTTTGAGTGTGGTGGAGTTACAATATTAGCCAAGCAGTGGTAATGTCATTATTAAAGCAAACACAACAGAAGCTAGTGTGGAGCCAATTGTGGAAAGAACCAAATTACTTAAATGATGGTTTAAGAAGCATTTTGTTAAGAGTTCCATATATCCAATTTGGTATGCTATAATGGCATACTTTTTAGACACAAGATATAACACCATGCACTTTAGTAATGACAATATTTAATAGGTCCCACATAACAAGTGGTTCATGCATATAAGGTATTACATAAAATTGTATTGAAATTTAGTTATTATTGTAGCATCATTTTATATAAAAACAACAGAAAAATTGACTTTATAGAGTGTGATTTTATTAAAAAAATAGATTATACTAATACTTACAAAAGAAATGGGGGACTGCTGGCCCTTATCTAGTTTCATGCTCACCCGTGATCCCACACATAAGACTTCACTAGCAATACTTTGTTACCAACCAAAACAAAAAGTCAATTACCATATAAAATATAAACTGTGAGCAGATCAGATTGAAAGTTATAACAAAGCAACAAATCTTTTTGCCAATATTGAATGCCAATTCTTAAATGGTCAACTTGCGATTAAGCCATTGATGTTGAACATATTCAATCACAATCATTTGTGTAAGAGTCATATCAGGTGTCTTTACATAGTCTCTTAAAATAAATCAAATGCTCATGTAAGACAACTCATGGACAAAAGTGTGTAATATTTATCCAATACTTTTTCAACTGTCACTTGTTATATAATTGTGTTTAACAAGGTCGATATATGTTTATTTATAATTGTGTTTAACAAGGTTGATATATATTTGTTTTTTTGTTGAACAATAAGTGACTTGTTGATATATCATGTTACATAAACTATCAGTTTATCTTCTTCAAGTCAATCTTCATCAATGGATAATATTCATCAAAGTGATTGACTGCTCCTTGTTATCACACTTACTGAAAGAGATGAATCAAAACATATTGACATATGAATAATATTATAATTGTTTACCAAATCTACATACCATTCATTTGTACCCCTATATCTATACCTACACCCAACACGTGTATCGGAGTTTATGTATTGGAGTTTGCTCAACAAAAAGAAAAAAATAAAAATATTACTTATTGCTCAAGGCTCCAAACTTAAGGCACAGTGTAGCAGAGAGAGTAGGAAAGGTTATCAATTCATGACCTTATAGAGGACCATTTTGGAGTTCCATTGGATGAGAAGAGATCACAATAATTGAATTGAAGATGGTGATGCTCAAGAAAATCTCACGGTACATTCATTTATGAAACAACTGTTTTTTAATATCATTTGTTTGTAAACTTTATTTTTTTCTTTTCTTTTTTCATTCTTAGCGTTGTTTAGAGAAGCCCATGATAGAGACATTATAGAGTCACAACTCGTAAAAAAATCAGCTTCAAGACAATTATTAAAAAATCAGTCTCAGGTTTTTTGATGAATTTTGCATAATGCAAAGATTCAGTGTGAATCTTTTTACTTAAAATAATTGCACATTTTCTATAATTTTTAGTTATGTAGTACATATTAAACCTACAAAGGATGGAGTTTATCCTCGAATCAACGCTGATGCTATTCAGCCATGTACCTCCAATTGTCAATAAATAATTATATAGTTTTTTTCTAAAAGAGTAAATACTTAGAGGGTGTTAGTTTAAGATGCTCTTTCCACTTTTAGCAAGTAGTTTAGAAAATAGTGAAGACAATATAAATAGATGTAGTTATTGGTTTTTGCTTGTAGCATTTTTTTTAAAGCAATAAACACAATTCGTACTACTCCTGCCTATAAGTTAACATCATGAACAAGTATTTGTAAAATCTGCTTTAAGGCATATTCACATCTTTCCAGTTATAACCATTAACTTCATAATTCTAAATACATCGAACACCGTCTTAAACACATCGCCACTATTTGTTTTAGGGGTGGGCTGAGGGACAAAACTTAAAAGATGTACTTTACTAAAGCGCAAAAACCCAAATCCTTGTGATACCATGTTACTTATGAATGCCAATTTCAAAAGTAAAATGCGATGTCAATGGAAACGACGGTTATAAAAAAAAGAAGAAAAACTTATACACATTGGGGAAATAAATCGGGGTGCCAATGGTGGAGCTATGGGTTGGGGGGTTTGTTGGGATGTTTAAAAGGTTGGTGGCGGATGGTAATTATATAA
>JAOTRH010000016.1:10017899-10030115 GCA_034768845.1 Heliamphora exappendiculata | reverse complement strand
TCGAATTGGTCGATTGCACCTCGAATCCTCTTCAGTGGCTTCCGAATTAATGTTTCGGTCCTTCAATTGCTGAGAACAAGCTTGCTTTCAAAGCTTGGGGCTCGCCATCAACGGCAGCGCAAGAACGACACAGGGGGATGGGAGGGTGTTCGGCGAGCGGAGGATGGGAGGGCAACGGTTACCAATCTTTCAATTAAGCCACCTACAAAACAAAAATCTAGTTGAAGGGCGAAATTGAGAATAACTAAAGATGAAGGGCCAAAATAAGACTTCAGCGTTATTTTTGGGACGTAAAGCAGTATTTTGGATCCAAAATAAACATTAAGCGTGAAAAATTGGGCAGCAACTCTACCGTCTTCTGATTAAAGCTTGAGTTTGATCAAAGTTTTTTTATACAATTTTTTTATTTTTAATAAATACCTTTCTTTATTTTTAATAAGTTTATTTCTATATAAAGCTTAAATGAGACTATTTTTTAAATTCCTTTATCAAGAGAAACCAACAAAATAATAAACTTTGACAAATAATCAAATAACACAAAAAAAGCCACCTTTAATAACCTTTTAGTGGTTGTTTTAGTATTTCATAAAATAAAAAAATAATTTAATCCTAATGAATATTCTTTTTAGATTCATCTTGTTAAAAACCCATTAAAATAAAAATAAAAAAATTAAACCAATATTTTTTACAAAAAAATCCAAACAAGACGAACAAAATGCTCTTAAAAAAAAAAAACTAAACCAAACATAAACCAAACTTATGACCAACCTATTAAGCACTTATGCACACTTTTAACTTTTTATTTATTTGAGAGAATAAATTTGCTCACCTAAATTACCCCAAAAAATAATTTTGCTCACCTACCTAACAAGGTATGTGAACAATATACTCTTCTATTCGACCAAATTGTGAACTACACTATCAATTATATCAATTATATTGATGGTGTTAGAAATTGATAGAAACTAGTAGTTTATATATTATAAATTATAGCAAAAATTACGATTATTTAGTAAAAATTGTAAGTTATAACTGAAATTAAAAAACAAAAATTATAAATTATAATAAAAATTGTAGATGTTTAAAAAAAACTTATAACTAAAATTAATAATAAAAAATTAAAAGTATAGCTTTACCAAACATTCCCCTATGAAAAAGGAGTATTATTCACCCACTTTTTGTGAGGTGGGTGGAACAAAATAACAAAGAGGGCGGGGGTAAGAAACTTCAAACAAGCTCTCTCTAATTACAACAATATTAATGGACCATTAAACTACCAAACAAAGTCATAGTAGAGAATCTGTTCAGTTCTCCGGCAGGGGGAATTTGTACATGAATAATAGAAAAGGCACAGGTGGGAGTAAAACAACAGGACCTAAGTTAGCTATTCGCATTTGGCTCGTGCTCGTGCTTGGGCTCGGACTCAGGCTCAGACTTGGACTGTTTTGGAATGGCGGCCTCGGGGTCCAGTTGTTTTGGGGTCGTGGCCCCACCATTCATTCTCGCCCGTGCCTCTGCAAACATCCGCTGCTGCTCAGCCAACGCTTCTTCCTCTGTCATTTCGGCTCCATTGCTCCACTTCCCGCTTTTAAGCGAGTCCTGCTAGAATAACCAAGAACCATTCTTAAGGTCAGTTGGTTTCCTGTTCACAGGTTCTGGTAACCAGTTCAACCGTCGAGTTGAGACGACAAAGCAATGAAAGCATGGAAGTAAAAGCTGGGGGGAGAGAAGAACCTTCATAAAAAGTAGAAACATTTGTGTGAGAATTGAAAATGCAAGAATTGGGGATAAACTGAGATTATTTTCGAATAAATAAGAGTTGATAGAACTAGATTAAAAAAAAATGGTCTCAAAGACCATTTCAACTTATTTGTCAGAATACCAATTTTGCCACAGCTAAAAATATGTGTAGCTAAAATTATAAACTTATAAATTATAATTTAAAAGAAGTGATTCTGACTTTAAACAGAAATTGTAAATGTTTGTTACAACTGTAAACTTACAAGCACACATATTGAGATTTAGATTGTGTTTGTTGATTTAGATTAAGAAGCTTCAAACAAAAAGTTATAAGCACGCATATCGGGATTTTGGATTTTTCTGACTTTTGACTAAGCTATAAGAAATTGAAAAATAATTTCTACCAAAAACACCCTCAAAATGGAGCATGTAGATTAATAATTACCATAGTTTCAAGCTTGTGTTGTTCGTACGCAGCGTAAACCTCTTCGATGTATTCCCCAAATCCAAGAACCTGAGATGACCACATTTATAAGGCATGACAAATACAATACATGCTTTTAGAATCAAGACAAATAAATCAAGGAGATGGAAATATTCTGGTTGTGGAGGAAGAAGGACAACAGGAAGTGTTGAATGCACTACATTTATTCAAATCTATTACTACTATTTCTACTCAAAAGATAACTTATATAAATATTTCTTTATCTGGCCATGGAAAGGCAAACAAACCCTTAACAATCACCACCTCAAACTATTTAACATTATATTGGGGTTGAATTGTAAAATAAGAATTTAGAGTTGTATAATCAGTGAAGAATAAAAGAATAAGTGCAAAGAATAAGTTAAGAGTTGAATAACGAAACACTAAACCTTATGTCTTTGTAAGGAAAGCAAAATTACATAATTGTGGAGAATACAAGTAACAAAATTACCACTCTTTTAAAGACCTTAAACTTTTAGATGAGTTAATAGTCAACAAATTAGCATAGTATCAAAACAGATAATAAATTATGTGTTTAAATCTCATCCCTTACCTAATAATTAAAATACTTGCACGTGCATGGCCTATAAGGAAGGAAAGCTTTGCCACACGTGAGAGAGCATGTTGAGAATATAAATAACAATGTCAAACAACTTAAACTTTTAGAGAAGTTGGTGGTCACAATTTAACACAATATCCCAGTCATTATCACTAAACCAAGTCACAAATACAAAAGAGAAAAGCATGTATAGTCATCACCTTCCAGAAGCACCCTTTAAACACCGCAAGGATACGTCACACAACCTCAAAATGAGGACAACGATAAGCATGCATATACCAACTTACGCAACCAACGACATAATTAGGTGGAAAACTATTGGCACCCACAATGTAGGCATAATAGACTCTCCTTCACCACAACATATAAGACCACTAGACAAATGTTGACCTAATGAGAGAAAGAAAAAAGTAGACTCAAAGAATGTAACATCCGCACTAACAAAATATCTCAAGACTCGAGATGATGATAACAATAGCCCATTGGAGTTTGACAATGAATGGTGTCTTATTTAAGTACAAAAGAGAAAATGAAGACCGGTGATTAAAAATCACTATAAGGCATAGGATTAATAAGATGACACAGTAAGAACCGCGTTACTCCGAAAATGTTTAGGTACCTACATATTGAATAAAAGTGTACGAGCTACATCTAACAAGTAATTGTCTTTACTCAAGCACACCATTCTGCTGAAAGATATGAGTACAACTAGTTTAATGTATAATCCCATAAGCAACACAAAAAAAAATCAATAATAGAATGAGCATACTCAGAGGCATTATCAGAATGAAAAACTTTAATTGGTTTGCCAAATTAAATAAACATCTCATTCTAAAATTTAAAAATGATATAATGTAATTCAAATCTTTCTTTCATTAAAAACAACTATGTTATGCGAGAGAAAAAACTACGATAATGTTAGAATTCTAGGAAGGTTCTCAAATATTTGTGTGAACTACATCCAATGATTCTAACTGAAGATTATGACTACTACGAGGGAAAAAACTACGATAATACTTTTCCAACTAACAAGCTTTACACTCTAAACTATATACATCGCATAAAGTAGAAACAACTAACTTGAACTTCTCCAAAGACACATTAACCAAACAAAAAATGGCATTGCAGGGATATATAGCAAATAAAGTTTAATCTTAAAAACAAGAAAAATAGCCATTCAATAACCAAATAATATAGACCGTTATTTTAATGTCCTAAACCAATCGTCTTTTGAATCATGATTCTAATAGACACAATAAGTAGAAGAAAATGTTCTAGAATAATGCAATGTTTTAATCAAATGACTAACGAAAACAAACTAAATGAAAAATTAGGAACATAAGGAATAAAAGGTAAAACAAGGAAGTAGTGGCGTGAAGAACACCTTTACCAATAACCAGTCAACCCAACACCTAAAATAATATTATGCCTAATAGGAGTTTAAGTCAAAAAAATGGAGAATCTAACTGTCTCATGAGAGCTAGATTCAGAAACAATAACCCAAGATGGAACTGAATTGGTCACACGAAAAACATTATCTTAATAAGCTGCGATAGCAGGGGAAACAAAAGGAAGTGCAATACACAATGTCTCAACAAGTTTACTAAGCTGAACAATAAGGACATCACAAGAATCAAAACCAAGATATGGATGTCTAGATGGAGTAGAAATCGTCTATGATTGTGGTTGTGTAGAACTATCAGTCACTTATAACATAATTTAGCTTACTATATTTGGCAAAGTGTAGGTTCAATATGGTTAGTAGCACCAAATTAATAACTTTTATTGTCACTTTTGCCACCAGGGCTTCCATCACAAGAACCATCACCACCACGAAAATTACAATCTCCACGGCTACCACAAAAACACCAAAAAATTTACCATAGTCCACGACCACGGCTCGTAGAAACCAAGGCAAAAGAACCTAAAGCAGTGGTGGAAACGCTAGATATGACAAATCTTTGTCCTAAGGATGTGCAAAACAACCGAGAGTAAGCATTCGTGGCAATGGGTAGAATATCACTAACAAGAATCTGATTCTTAATTACCCAAAAAAAAAATCTGATTCTTAAAGCCACGAAGATCAAAATCTAAACCACAGAGCAAAGATCCAATCATAAAGTTCTCCCAATGTCGTTTTGGTTAATTCAAATCAGTAATAAATGATTGATATTTTAACAACTGATCATATTAATTTGTTGAGAATATGTATTATTCAGCCAACCACCACCCAAACTACTTAGAATCTTTTCATAAAACTCTTGAGAAACATTACTATATTGGAAAAAGGTTTCGGAAAAAGTATTTTAAATCTTCTTAAATGTGACACAAAACTCAACGGCAGTAGCAACACGAGACTCTAAACAATGCCATAAATGTCCATAACACTAGATTCCTCTTGCTTCTAGTTGGAAAATTCAAAATTCTCCTGGGGTGGAGGTAAATCAGTTATAAAACCTAACCGAAGTTGCCATGTAAAAAGACGTTCACAGCATATGCCTATGAGAAACAATTTTGACCATGGAACCTTTTTGATATAATTGATCTAGACAAATCATCATTTTTAAATGGTAGTGGTTTGCTCTCAATCAAAGTGAAGAAATAGAGAGTGCTCCAGCCTCCAAGTCAGGAAGATCTAATAAAACTGTCAAATGTCCCCCAAAAAAATCTAACCAAAGATAAACATAAAAAATTAAGATCAATTGAAGGAAAAGACAACAGCTAGGACTAAAATTGGAGCCTACCAAGGTCAAAACTTGAGTAAACTGCATGTAAGGGGAAAAAACTTTAAAAATGATGCCGCAAAGAGACAACTTAAATTTTGCATCAATTCTCGAGCAATCAACCTCAATACTAGATCCCAAACAAGATTTCAGAACACATAGAACCCATTCTAAGAATTGAAGCTGGGAAAAAAAAAAAACAAATTGCATATTGAAAAGTCAATTTCCAAATGAAAGAAAATACGTCAAAAATGGGGAGAACACCTTAGTTGACTTCAAAATTTCCAAAAAAATCACCATAATTATGGAGGAGTAGACAAGCCTGATGGTACATTTGTCACACGTTGTCATCTCTATTTCATGCTAAACATCATCTTATTTTGACAGCAGGTTGTCATCACCCTATAACAATTCCAAAAGTTGCAAGACGTCTTCTTGAGTTGAATCGAATGCTTTGATATCAAGTTGAATTGTAAAACAAGAATTTAAGGTTTTGTAATTAGTGAAGAAGATAAGAAGATAAGAGAAGAATAAGTGAAAGGAATAGGTTTAGAGTTACATAATGAAACGCTAAACTTTATAATGTACTTATAGTGAAGAAAAATTCATACAGATGAGCAAAATACTCTTAGACAACATAATAAAATGCATTAACATATCATAAAGGCAAAAAAAAAATATAACTCTCTTCACATTCGGAATTATTTATTACACAACTAATACACGCCAAATGCAATTGGTTTGTCAATCTGGAAAATATTAAAAGAATGTATGCACCTCAATAGTAAATAAAGTTTTTTTTTTTCAAAATCCACCAAAAAGATATTGATAAATTTATTCGGTTCATGGATACCTTAAATTGCTCCAATCCTAGATAGGGTTGTGCAATTTTATCAGGAAAGATGGACCCAAATAATATTGTTTGCATGAGAACATTATAATGTACACCAAATCTAACCTCCCAATGTGTCTTCAAGATGATGCATTCATATGAATGATACTGATGATGAAATTAAAACATCAAAAGTCCATGTCACTGTGATTTGCAACGGCAGCAGAAGAAAACACAAGAACCAAACTTGCACATGAAAAATACAGGGATTTTGCAACATCTGCAGGAGAACACAAGAAAAAATTGAACATAGACAATACAGAGTTTGTAGAGAACCTCTAAAGCCTTGAGTACATGCTCTGGTGCAATTGTTCTCTTTTCTTCTTTGCTACAGACATCATTTGACTCCGATGAAATAAGATTTATAAACTCTGAGAGCACACAAAGAAAAGAAAAAGAGAGCTGCTCATGAGAATCTATGTAATGTAGGAATTAACGAATGAGCTTAACATGAGCTTGAGAGTACATTTTTAAGTCTACACATTCAAAAGAAAGTATTACAGAATGCAAGGATAGGAATGTGGATGCGAAAAAAATACAGGATGAATGCAATATAATATTTCCCACCAAAACGGAATACAGAACACTGTCGCTTCAAAGACAACTTGCCACTCCATATTCCAGAAAGTGAGAAATTGAATTGCTGTCATGAGAGTTAAGGCTATGTTTAGATGCCAAGAATAAAATAGAAGGAATGCAACTCTATTTATTAGGATTCCATTGCTAGTAATGAAATTTCAGTGTCAATGCTTTTCAAGCGTTTAGTTTGGCTTGGAATTCTGAATAAGAAAGCAATAAAATTTTAAATATTGCAAAGCCAACTAATTTTATTTACCCTAAAATGGTTTGTATTCCTCAAAAATTTATGATTCTCATGGGAGAGACTGAGTGTGGATTAAATTCCTACTTGGTTTGGGAATGTAATTCCAAATTGAGTAACTAATCAAAAAACTATTTTCCTGTTCTAATTAGTTCCAAAAATGAGAACCATGAAGACCCGGAATCATAATCCCACCATCCAAACCAGGTATAAATGATTTAATATCCCTGAGTCAATCTAAACAGTAACAGATGATTATGAAGTTAATCTCGTTAATTACAAAACATGATTCTTGACACAAATAAAATACAATATCATTAGAAAGAAAAGTGCAAGAAATGAACACTTCTTTCGTATGAGAAGCAATATCATTAGAAAGAAAAGTGCAAGAAGGAATGAGATATTTGGTCCTCGAGGAATGGGGAAATGATTGATTCTTCTGCACGGATACATTACAATCTCAGAAAAGTCTAGAAGAGTCATAACTCTCCTGATAAGTCGACCGGTTTCTAGGGAAGGTTAATAAGCGCAATGGCCCAACCTAACAAGACGAATTAGTCATGATCCACCATATGGCTTCATCTTACTCTTATCCAGTAGGCCATTTGGAATGCATATTTTCTGTCAAGTCCAAATAGAAACAACTCATGATCCATAGATATGAACTTCTGAGTTTAATGAAACATTTTATAACTCATCAAAACACACACCCTTATTTTGGATAGTTTAAAAGTTTAAGATGACCTCATGACCCCCACCCCACCTCTCATCTGGATGACATAAAAACCATCACAAACTACAACAGGACTATCAACCCCAAGCTTGGAGGCTTGTGCAAAATCAACAACAGTTCCCATAATTCTAATGTATCGCATCACTAGGCTCTAAAACATGATGTACCTTTTCTTTATTCTTCCAATTCGCACAAATTCCAAGGTGTCTGTCTTCTATTTGCAGATCTATCAAAAATGGGCTTAAGGAGATAATAATAATAATATGTTAGATGAAGGTACTAGTACAGGGTGTGGGTGTGGGTGTGGGTGTGGGTGTGGGCATCGCAATCTTAGGATATAAAGATATGTTTCCAAAAGTTAGGTACGGGTATGCCGGCACGTTCTAAACAATTAAAAAATATATATCATACAATTATTCAGATATATATGTTGTTACTATATAGGAATTTACACAAAATTAAATGGAATGTAGGGATCTTTATGCAAGAACATTTTCTTCATTATTCAATATGAACTTCTTCTTCAAACATCTTCAGAAATTGGATTGAGTGTCTAATTTGGGCAAGGGGATGAACACTTATCCCACCATTGCCATATTTAGTTGACACGAGCACCCTAGGGCAATAGAACAGCCCACCCATGTAGTACAACCAAAAGCAAACCACATAAAGGGGGATATCTCTCACTCTCACTGGTAAGATTGCATCAGAGTATCTACCAGAGGAAAAGCAATTATTTTCTTAGTTTTCCTGTGCAATTTTTCTTCTCTTTTGCATATCTGAGGCGCAAAGAAATTATAAACCATTGAGCACTCAATGTGGGAAATAGATAGTTAGACTGGAGGGGAATAATGATGTGAACATTGTGAATACAAAAAAATAGATGAGCACTGTGAAATTCAAGAACCATAACTCCAGGAAATCAAGAAGAAAAAGTAAAATTGATCCAAAATTAAAGGGAAAAACAAAAAGAACAGGTGTAATTGGAAATCCTTATAACATGAAAGATAAGTCTGATACTACAAAATAGGAAAGAAGAAGCCACCAACCCACCGACTCTCCATAACGAGTGACACTAGAGCCAGCATGTGCCCAACCTTAGTTTTCTAGGCCACCGAAGATCTCCCTTATTTCATTGGACTTGAATGCGAACCCCCAAATTGAATAGCTTTTTAAATGAATGGACTGTCTTCTATGGATAAACATTCCCACAAGGTTGGCTAGAACTACATTATAAGCCCTACGTAGAATGAAAAGCAAGATATAATAGAGCAGCATCACCAGCCCACAAGATAACCTAACCTCTCCTGATAAAACTCTAAGTGTGAATAAAAATGTCTAGATCCTCACATAAACGTGCCATTCTCACATGCACCCTAAGAATAAAAATTGAACGGTTCCACATATATAGGTAAGTTACAACCCCAGGGGACCTAGACGGCTCCAAATATGCAATGAAAACTAGTAGCGAGAGCCTGGTTGTTGACGTCACTATGCTCCAAGTTGGCAGGAATGTACTTAAGCTAACTATGATTAAATGCCAGGACGAATACGTTCGTTTGGCTGAACATTTAAACCCAGAATAATCCCACAGAAAGAAAGGAACAGTTTTTCTATCTTCCACACACAAAATTGTCAACAAGTTCAACTCGTGTCTCGTGAGGATTATTCCCAAATTAGCAACACCCAAACGAAGTCAATGAGCATATCCTCACCTGATGCCTCAAAAGCATTATCCCAACAATTAACAATTCCCAAAAAGGACACAGGAACCGAAAGAAGCACATCAAACTACCACTTTCCTCTACTTAAGCAATTTTTTTCCCTTTCAATGAAAACAACGCAGTTCACGAAAGCGCAAAATCTAACTTTATGACCATATGCTCTTGGAAAAAATTTATTTACCCTCTAGATCCTCACTTCAAAAGATCGCTTACTATAGAACAGATGAAGTTGAGTTGCACCAAAAGCTTCCAATGGTCCAAGGCTCTTAATAATCTTAGTTGCTGAGGATAACAAAATTAAAGAGGAACTCAAAAAAAAAAAATACCTGCACTCCATGATCAGCATCTCAAATTACAAAAATACAATCTGAAGATCCAAAAGCAAGGAGGACGGACCCTCTACTCCATCTTCCAATCAATTGCCGTAACTTTCATCACCAAAGAGATCACAATATCAATACAAGCTGTAGAATAGATAGATAATATTGACAATTTGACGGTCCTTCCCCTCGCTGCCCTACTCGAGCTCTGACACTAACAACAATGTTTTTCCTTATGGCCTTCCAAAAACCCCAAAGAACACAAGTGAAGACACTATATCCGCTAAGTTCTATACTCCAATAGGTTTAACAAACTAAGGAATTCAATCAAAGTTAACCCTTGAACATCCCCCGTGCCACAGAACTGCACGCATTCCATCAGATGATGATCCATCCTTAAACAAGCAAAACATCCTTGACTTTCTAATTCATGAGTATTAAACCTCAAAACAAACAGATACCTACTCCGACAAATATATATATAGTTATGTTATCTCCAGATTTAGTTAGACAAGTCAAAGCTTAGGGCAGCTTGGAGTCTTACATAACAATCCCTCAAATGATATGCTTTTGGAACTTAGTATGTCCAACAAAACCAGCAACTGATAGCATTAGGGTGGCCATGAAGCTCATGGCTACACTGTTCACAGTGACAGCATCTGATGTCAAACTAAACTAGGGCATACACCATTACACCAACCATTTAATGGAAGAGCTTAGAGAATATAGCATACAATATGCCGAGGTCAAAAGATAAACAAATTATCAAGGGGATAGAATAACCAGTCCAAAAGAAGCATAATAGGAGGAACGTGATTTTGAGTTGGAAGACAATCAGCCTCCGCTCTCACCCCACGCACCTCTTGTAAAATATCGCCATTGTAGTGTCTACCATACCTCCTAGAGGGCTCTACAACCAGCTACTCAATATCACATCATCACTCAATGAAAGATTTGAAAGACAAACACAGTCGGAGGATAATGCCAATTGTAAGTTCTGTTAAAGAAAAGGAGTTATATGAAAGCTATGGAATTCTATGATCAATTTCTCACCAACACAACACTCGATTAAGAGATCTTGAGCATCTCTTGCTACTCGAACATCTGGAGGCAGCATCTCCTTAATGATCTTAGTCATGGTTGCTGAAAATACATGATAACAATCATTATTTAAGAAAAATAATAGACTACCCTACTTACAAAAAATTATCAAATAAACAAAGTAAACAAACAAACTTGAGGAGAATGATATCACATAAATTTGGTAGTAGTCAAAAAAAAGTAACAACCAAATGCAGTTTCAACTTACGTTAGAACAGTAAATTTTTACTAGCAGGGGAAATTACTGCACCTTTAGGCTCTTACACCAACTGATGGTTATTCCTCCCATGTACTTGGAACCATTCATCTTTAATCATAGCTTAATCTTTTAACATCGGGAGTATGAGGATTTACTTTTGAAACTTATTTTATTATTCTTTTTAAAAATAGAACATTTTTTATATCAGTTCATCGACATAAATCATTCATCTGAGCTCACTCTCGAAGATCATTTAGAGCAGATTAGCATAACATAAAACTAACCCACTTCAACTCAACAAGTCACCAAATATATTGCATGGGAAGTACATTTCAATAATTTATACTGGATAATTGAGCGCTAAGATACTTTTCTTTAAATATTGAGACTGTGGAAAAATATTGGATCAACTAGTCCAAGCATTTATTGTTTCATCTCTGGCATGCTACTAGAGATTTTGTATTAGGTTGCAATGAGTGCTGCATACCACACTCCCATAACTATGGAAACCAATTTTTATGCAGACCATACTCAAATTAATCTAGAAGTACAAACAGAGATATGAACATATAATAGCCAAAATTGAGAAAACACAATGATGTGACTAAGTTCAACAGTGGCTGTCTACTTTCATGAAATCTGAAAAGTAAAGTTTAACACTATGTTCGTTTTAGTAAAAAAATAGTTGCTGTTTTTTGCATGGTTTCATAGGATATACAACAAGCGTCAACAGAAGACGTTCATTGTGGTCTACGGACATTGATCAAATTTGGGTGGAAAATGTTTTCTACAACCGCAGTCACTGCTGGCACCGCCACTAATAAATGTGTCTTAGGAAAAAATTATTTCAATTTGTAAAGAAAGACAGGAAAACGAGTTAGTTTCCAGAAAAGAAAATGTTTTCCTTGAAAAACATGAGAG